>JAENPR010001222.1:127500-194202 GCA_018135685.1 Themeda triandra
GTGTGTATAGTTGAGGCTAGCCATGTGCTGGATTGCAATAGAGACAAAGGAAAGAAAAGGGCAGCGGAATAGAAGTGGCAGATTGGTCAGCAGGGTCGAGGAACGAATCAGCAGGGAAGTGTAGCGGAGGACTCAACCAAAAATCGGCCACGCGAGCAGGCGTCATGGTATAGTCGAGAAGTGGAGAATGCAAGGTGGATGCTACTGACATAGGAGTGAAGGAATTGAGGAGAATCCCACTGAGTTATTCTTTTGTCCTGCTCCCTTGTCGGGAGAGGTGTCCTTGTTGTGATCAAGTTGTAGAATGAGCACATTTGCACTGCAGATGTGTTGCGTGTGCATGCGCCTCGACTCAATCTCAAGATGTCTTTACATGTTGTACGTGCATAAGTACGGGATGTGGAGTCTATAATACACCAAAACTCTGGTAACATGCACGAATGAATAAAAAAATGTCTATCGATATCTTTAAACTGTTTATGGTTAGAAATATCAAGATCCTATGATCAGATTATGTTAAGGTATCTTTATAGAAGATGAGTGCAGTATTTATTCTGGGATTTGATAAATTAAACATTTCAAAACAAGAAAAAGGGAAACAGCTCTAGAAACAAATGCTACGAGGAGCTATTTCCCTCCGTTCTCCAACTCCACCTCATCCTTTCGCTGGCCTCATCGTTTTGCCCCGACAGGTAGGTTTCAATTGACAAAGCCTGCCTGACACCAACTCATGCGTCATTGTCTTCTTGTGTTATCCTTTGCGTCACATGGCAGAGGGGTCAGCTAGTTGCTTCTTTGCCACTGCCATTCCCCTTCTAGGTGCAAGGGGAGAAAACTGATTCTGAACTCAAGCACATTTTGAGAAAAAAGGGGAGAAAATTGCTTCCCAAGGTTGCCAAGATAGCATGAGTTCAAGAGCATCACAGATCATGGTGCACACAGTTTGTGTAGAGCAATGAACATCCTCATTAATAAAAAGGTCAACATAGGTGGTAGCAGCATTTAAATCAACAACTTGCTTTAGTGATACATGAAGTATGACCATAAAGACAAGCTACTATCACTGAAATTACAAGTTATTTCTGAATGCCAAGTCCAGCTACTGCCTTTTCCTCGCTTTGGGTACTACTTGTCTACACAAATTATCATGCCAGGACTGCGAAGATGAGTGCCTGCAAGGAACGATCAAAGTGAGTTATGAACATATATAACTATGGAAAAGAAATTTACAGAAGGACGAGAGCATAGAAAAACTGTTAGAACATGTCAGGCTTCTAATATAGAGCAAAGTGACAATAAAGTGATGTACATATTTAAATATAGAGCATATGAACAATATATAAATGGTATTGCAGGAAGCAAGACCATACCACAATGAGTGCATAGATAGATCAAGACAGCAATCAGTCCAATTAAGTGCACAAATTCTGAATCAAAATGGAAAAAAAAATAAAAGCATTCTTTTTGTACAAATTGGACTCAACACAAGCAAAAGGGTCAAACATTAGAGCATCTCCAAGGGCCTCTCCAAATGAGTTTTGCATTTGATAATTTGCAAAAAAACTCAAAAAGAGGGCTCCAACGGTTTTGCATATGACTTTTGCATTTGGGCAAACTTTGCAATTCTCAGGTTTGGTTATGCATTTATGCAGAGTCCCGCTCGATTGGCAAATCGACTCCCGCGCGCATCTCGCGCCCCCGTCCTCCCCTCGCGCGCCAATATCTTCTATTTTTAGACTTTGCAAATGAGTATGCCAAGTCTAAATGCAAAGGCCCTTGGAGTTAGACTATTTTTAGACTTTGCAAATGAGTTTGAGACTTTGCAAACAACACCAAATGCAAAACTCATTTGGAGAGGCCCTTGGAGATGCTCTTAGCAGTCATTATAAATAAGGAGCACTACTGCTACTGAAAATGAGTTTTTTAGAAACTAGTTAACACAACGATCTTAACAAGGAATTATCTGAACGCCCCAAAAACATATCATTATTTCGGTTATAAACATTGGGTACTTCTAGCTTCCAGGCCCTATTTTGAAAAAAAATGGCCCAATTTTTGTTATGCAAGTAAATACCAACAAATACAAGACCCAAACCGGGTAAAGAACTAGGACACCTGGCATCCACATGCTAATTTCAACAGTACTATACACGGACTACTCCATATTCTCCGGGAAGAGAATGTTGGACCAAACACCACCATAGGGCAACCATGCCAAACAGGCAATCATGATTCCCCAACAAACCAAAAGCATCAACGCTTTGCCTAAGAAGCGGTCCCATGGCTAATCTTGGAATGATTTCAAGATAGCTGACATTAAACTTATTTCATTTAAATAACATGGGGCATGTCATCTTCCAAATGCAACCAACCAAGAAAACATGTTAAAGGTCTCTAAAGGATGACTCGTCGAAATGTCAACACAGAAGTCCTCCAATCATGAAATGGACTTGATGAAAACTATTTCACAAGCAAATGCATCATCTTAATCCATTCTGAATATTAAGATGTATATTAGATAAGCAAGGATATGGAGATACGCAATGTGACGTCATCACAGATTAGTATTACCAAAAATATCTATCTAAATAGACTGGAAAAATGAACAGTGCTCTCCTATTTCTTGTTGGTGACGCTTGAGAACCAAATTAGAAGAGAGCCTGATAGTTTGTCACAATAAAATGGATTCCTGGAGAAACAACAAATTACTCAACTTTAGAGCCATGAAGGGAAGAAGGGACACCAGTTCAACAATTAGGTACTGCTCTCTTTCTGCTCGTTCTTGGCTGCATAAACAGGACAAGGATGAGACCAACATAATCTGAAAATTATCAGACTACAATGTTCAATAAGACAAATCAATGTTAGCATAGGTGGGCAGGACAGGTTCAAATCCTTGTCCTAGAGGCACCATGCCTGAAATGAAAATACTAATGGGGTGGCGCATAGGAGAAAAATTTTAGTGTTTCTCCAACAATTAAACTATTAATAAATCAGCAGTCTAACTATACCCTCATGCATAAATTACAGAAAAAAGTTAACATAAAGCTGCTAGGCATCTGAAGAAAAATTTGACATGCAAGTTGTCAACACAACATTTTGCATGCAAGTTGTTGATTTTCACACAAGATAGCATATCTCCAGTTAAGCACTTGAATGAATTGACATGCAATCTAATATACTAATAGAAAAAATGTCCATGCCCTTTCAAAACCTGAAATATGCATATAGCAAAGAAATAATTTTCTGATTATCTAATGTAGCATAATTACTCAGCCAAACATATTAGATGATTTTATTGATACGGTTACCTGCCAGTTACTGTCAAACAGATCAGAGGATATATTGATATGGCTAATTATTTAACAAAGTCAGAAAGAAAAAATATACATGATGAAAACTCAAGCATAAGAAGTCAGACCTACAAATCAGGGATATTAGGAAAACAATGACCTTCGTGAGCGATTAGGGAGTCTAGCTGGAGGAGGGTTCTTTGACGAAAAATGGCTGGCATTTGCACACACAACCTAAAAAAGATCAAAAGAGAATAAATAACATTGATGAAAATATTAACTCTAAACACGAAGCATGATCAAAGATATTTAGACTACAGTGGACTTTAAAACAGCATGTTGACTTCTAGCATCTGACAAAGGAGGGGTCAATGAGTTAATAACGAAAAAGCTGATCATCATTGAAGTTTGCTTTAAGCTGGCAGATAGCAAACACCAACATTAGTATCACAAAAAGGCATACAAACAGATCACGCAGCAGGAACGTGTTTGATATTTATTGTCATTTCTCAATTTTATAACCTCAGGGAACTGACTTGAGAAATTAAGAAATGAACACATTAAGCAAAAGAGATTTGATAAATTGGAGGAGAGATTAGTTGCACTGTTGCAGTTCACAGTAGCAAAAGTGTGGACTAAAGGAAATATGACCTTACCACTAAATCCTCCAAGGTAAGGCGTAGGCAAATTGAAGAAATTTGGTTTCATTGGAGAAGCAAAGAACTAAATTGCTATCGGCCTACTGTGACTGCTGTTCACACATAAAGCACAGGTCCGCACGAGTGCTAGCAGAGAAACATCATAACTAGTAGTAGAGTTCATGTAAAAACAAAGAAACTAAAATGTTCAGACACTGCAATAATAATGTGTGTGACTGCTGTTCCCACATGTATCATCATGTGTAGATTTCCTATAACCGTAAATAACATGTATCAACGGTAATCATTTCTGAACAATAACATTCTGCATATCTGAACAGGTACTCATCTTCACAAATTTGAGGAAGCATTAGAAGAAAATAGCATCGTATACCAACAATTTGAGGAACCAAGGAAAGTGCATCAGAAGGAAATTGCATCAGACATACAGGTCTGAAGGAGCAAGCACGGGTCAAACTGACCTGGAATTTCCTCGTTGATTTTGAAAGAGAAATTTGATTCCTTCTCTGCTATATCACTAGCATCGATCCTGCATTCTCCGCTTCTCCACTATACCAAGTTGCCTGCTCGGGTGGCCAATTTGGGGTCAACGGGCAGCTGCCGCCCATCCTCCACTCCGATTTATTGCCTCATTTTGCTCCTCTACCGAAAACCCATTCAGCATAAAAGGGTCCATCATGCTGATGTTGCTGTCAATTGCTCCTACACAGATCCAGAGCCTATATCATCGCTCCAGCCAGCAGCTTTGCCCCCAGCTTCCGCTGCCCTACAATGATCTTGCACTAACCATCCTCATATCGATCCATCTACTGGGACAAAAATGCATGCAACATAAAGTATCGGGCATTTTTGTAGAAGCGAACAAATTATCAATTGGCAGATAAAAAAAGAGGGGTTGAAAAGTGATACCTCGGGCTTGATTAACGATTTGCTTCAGTTATTCTCCTCCAAAGCAAACATGCCTGTGTCCAGCTCCGGATCCAGCTGAGGGCAGAGGAAACTGCAATCCCTAGGGTCAAGATCCAAACCATTCCGATGTTCAGGGACGATGATGGGTCACCTGCTTACCGTGTTGCAGAGAGAGATCCACTCCAGTGGCCATGTCCGGAGGAGTGCAGCCAGGAAGGTCCCGACGCCGTGAAGCTCCGCTGCAGAGAGGGGGCAGGCCAGCGCCCCTGCCCCCATAGATACAGGGCCGCGCGCGCTTACAGCCGGCTTGGAGAAGACCCACAGGGACCGAGGCCGCCGGTGATGCAAACGACGAGCTGGGGTCTGGGGGAGGGGCACCTGGATCTGCGATGAAGACTAGGAAGGACGACGCTATGCGTCTCCGCCCGCACAGCACTGGGCGATGCCTCAGGGGTGCCGGACGCTGGGGAACGCCGACAGAGAACGCTGGGTCGGGCAGCACACTGCGTCTGCGGCCGCACGGCGCTGTGGAGCAGCACGCCGGTTAGCGGTGCCGGCGGAGGGCGGAGGGAGGAAGAGAGGAGACGAGTGGGCGGGTGGGGAAATAGAAACCGCAGAAAATCGTGGGTTCGGAGCGGCATAGCAGGTCCAGCTCGTGGGAAACCGCCGCCGTCAGCTCGAGAGCGGGGGCGTGCGCGGGGTGGCGGCGCGCTGGGAACCGTCGCTCGGGACCGAGATATGGGAGCGCCCAGCGGGGATGGGGGCAGGGCCGGGGGACCGACGCGGGGAGCGCCCCGTGCTCGGGCTGGGTGATTTGGGCTCGGTGACTGAATATTAATCAGTCCCCAGGGGAATATATAGAATACCTATATATATATATATATATATATATATATATATATATATATATAGGAATAATAACATTATGTACTCGCCCATAAGTAAGTGGTTCTTACGTCGGAGTAGATATCAGAAGTGGCGGTTCTCTGAATAAAAGGTACCCATCTTTGAACATGCTTCTAGTCTAGTAGTAATGTATGACACCAAGACTGGTTTGCATTCTCTTCAGAATAAAAACTGCTTTGAATTCATGGTTCCTGGTATACAATCAAAAATAGTCATGGTGCTCCTTGCTACTAATCATGGCCACTGGCAAGAAAGGTGACTGGAACTTAGGCCCAACACTCATCACGGCAGGTGCGTCTTCAATGGCACACCTTGATGTTGATGCCGAAACACCGTGTCATGTCAAGTTGTGAACCATTATTATGGGGTTGTCCTCTGCTTTTTCCATCTCCGCAGCAGCACCATATCCTCTGCTCTCTGACAGAGCAACACTGCCCGCTCTGTGATTCTCCCCATCCATATGAAATGGAATGGAGTGGAACGGAACACGACCTGCCTATCTATGTATATGTATGCTTAATAATACTTCCAAGCATGGGAAAAGCCGTGCATCGTGGATATGTGAACAGAGCACACAGGAAGCAGAGCAGAGCGGAGCAAGCAGATGCAGTGCCAAGGCAGAAGGCACCCAGCGGCGTCCCGGGAAAATATGAGGCCTAGTTCAACGCACTAAGTGGAGGCCTAATATATAGTGGTAAATATCAATCAATATATTACTTTTTTTTGCGGAGAAATCAATATATTACTTATGTCACAAAGTATAGCAACATAGAATAGATAGGGACTGAGTATGGAATCTCCGTCTCCGATCTAGCTCTAGATTGAGATTATTAGGTCTCGAACCAAGAATAACGGCGTCGGCGAGGGCGAGGAATAGGAAGTCCACCTGATCTCCAGGGAACAATCGGAATCACCGACGCCCAAGTCCGCAGCTCCAACCGGCGGCCGCACGGTACAACGTCGTCTCTCTTATCCCACAAGGAAGTTAGGATCGTGCCTGATGGCTCTCAGACTAGTATAGCAAGTCATGATCGTGGACAGCGTGGCCACGTTTTTGGCCCAAAAAAGCAAGCAATGGCTGATCGTGGACAGCAGCAGGCCACATTTTTTGCCCAAAATAGCTAGCGATGGCTGATTTTCTAATTAAAATAAAGGCCAAAAGTATTATACATATATAGGATACTTAGTATTTTTGGGGCCTATGATTTTTAGGGGCCCTGTTCGATCGTATAGCCCGCACGGGCCCAAGGACGCCACTGAGGCACCCTGTCGCTTATGCTCTCGGTGCCCTTGGATACAGGTCGATGCACAAAAAGAGAAGACAACTCGTGCGCAACGCACTCTGCCTAAAAACTAGTCCTACTAATCCATCATCAACTCGGCCAGTTGAGGCGATGTATATGGCTATATGCAATGCAAAAGAACCGATCAGCGACAGCAGGCCCATTAACATACAGTTAGATTCCTTCGAAAATTTTGTCATCTGTGAGGTTCGCTCTGATTGCACCATGCGGTCATCGATGGTGCACTGCCACCAACCCTTCTCTAGATTTAGTACTTATCACCACCTTTTCTTTCAAGGACAAGGCAATTTTCTCCACCTGCTACACCCCAACAATAGCTTCACCCAGTAAAATAACAACGCCTTCTTCTATTGGTTTTACTAATAATTGACTTAAATATGTTTATCTTAAAGTGGAGGAGATATCCTGACAATAATGCACTTCTAAAAGTCATACATACTACAAACTAAATGCTGAGTCGGATTGGTGTGAACTCTTTGGAGTCTAGCACTAGTATATCTATTGTACTAGTGATTGACGCAGGTGAAGACGTTTTTTACGCAGGCGTATGGGTGGCAGTATATTCTTTGGATTGAATATTATTAGTATGTCAGTTTTTTTTTTTAAAAAAAATCTTTTGTAAGGCTGTGTGCATCTTGATTATGTAGAGGCCAGGAGTGTTTCAAGGTTTTTTTTTTATCATGGTTGTATTATTAGTGGTAGAGGGGGGAACGCGTGAGGGTGAGGTTGCGGGTTCAAACCCATATGGCTGCGAAGCGCGCGATTTTAGTGTGCAAAATGTCGTGACTTCGAACCCACATGGGGCTCTTCCTAAATTAAAAAAAGTTTTGCTATCATTTATTCACAATTATTGGATGATTTCTAGGGGTGGCTGGCCAACTGGCCCTACAAACCTACATTTGTAGAAATGATCTGGTACAAACCCACATGAGCCGCCCCTACAAACCTTATATTTAGTAGTGAAAAAGTAACGGAGCAACCAATGCAAGAAATCATTCGGCACCAAAATTATTTAGCAGGATCAGAAGCTCCTCCTCGTGCAAACTGGTCATATATTAGTTGGAATGCACCAACGGTGTTCGATCCAAGCGAAATCCCCTAGTCCCGTAGGTGACCTATGTTCAGCCAATCCCCAAGTGATGATACAAATAGTAAAAGGGGAGAAAGACTTGTGGATCGGATTTGTCGCCTCTGCCGCGTCACACAATCGACGCAGACGCCAGTGCCGCCCCACTCCACTGGGAATGCCCTGCCGCCTGCCTCCAAATGGATGCCTAAGCTACCAGCTGAAGGGTTATGAGGATGTTACGCTAGCCGGAAAACAAAAACTTTTGACCTCATAAACCAGGATCTCGCTAGTTACAGGTTACGGGACTACCACTAGATGCGCAGGTGCAGCGGAAGCGACTCGATGTAGTCGAACGCATCGCAGTAGTGCCGTGCAGTTGCGTGGTCTTCCGTCATGTCCGTCCTTCGCTCGCGGATCATCCCTCGTGCGGTTCGTCCTTGTGCTCCAGATGCAGCACCTCCGAGGTATCCCACACGTGCGGGGAAGAAGCGTTACGCCTCCGGGCATGAGCGTGGGAGGCGACGGCGGTAGCCAAAAAGGCATGGATTAAACCTAGCCGCGCCCCCACCCTTACTTATATAGGCGTCCCTAATGTGCTCCCGAGTTGGATTCCCATTAGTAACCCTAAGCCTTGTCTAATTCGGATCGAATCCGAATCAGGCTTCCGGCCCCTTAAGCGTGCGACCCTGTGGGTTCACGCACACACAGACATGGCCTGAGTACTCTTGCTCGCTCAATAGTTGACAGCGGCCTCTAGCAAGGTGTGTCAACTCCTATGCATATGCAAAGATCATATCAGATGAACCACCATAAACCACATACATGTTATTCCTTTGCCACACAATATTTGGTTCAACTCGTGGGTTAACACTTAACCCAAGCACGGTCATGCATTTGTTGATCCAATCATTCGAGTGATCCAGTGATATCTCTCTCATATAGAGAGGGGCAAATTCCATCTTGATTATCTATGTCTCACACCAAGTTTCCCGATAAACCCGAAGACCACCTTTATAACTACCTAGTTACAGAGTAGCGTTTGATAGTCCCTAAGTAGGTTGTTTCACATCTTGAGTACATACTACAATCTCGGGTCTAAGGACACAACGTACATGATGTGAAGAGATAATAAGAACATCTCACGTTGGGTCAGTCCAGCCCAATGTCATACATGTGCCCACAGTATTAGTTTGACAACTCTATGTCTATGACTTGTGAAACATAGTCATCAACTAATACATGTGCTGATCTAATATTCATGTGTGCCCTCACACGAACTCGATCGGGATAACATTTGAATATTCATACAAGTAAAAGAGTTTCACAAATAATTCACATAATTGGCAATCGATACAAGTTGTCTTTAATGGATATTCAATGAACACATAATATATCATGGATAAAATCGCAATATCATCATCCCTATGATTACCTCTAGGGCATATTCCTAACACTTGCACACTGGGATCCTCCGCTGCCGCCTTCACCTCCGCCTCGACGTCCTCCACAGCAAGTCCAATGGGCAGGTTTGTTTGCCTTTTCTGGCGATATCCAACATATATAATATAAGTAAATCTGTTGGCAACTCTAACAGCATGATGATGGCTTCCAATTTGCTCATTGGACAATCCTTGTATAATTTTGTCTTGCCGTCTTCTCTCATTTTCTCTAGCTTTTTCACCTGACTATCACTAAGAAACCTGGTATCTGCATTACGTAGCATCAAAGAAATGACATCGTCTTCCTTGGTGTCGTCCGCTAGCGTATTCCTAAACACATCATTAACGGTAGCCACAGGTTCTGTGTTGACACCGGGATCCTCATCATTGTTTTCCTGCGCAACATTCACATCATCATGGTGGAGCATGTCAGGCATGTCCACATCATCATTGTTTCCCTGCGTAACATTCACACCAACTTCCCCATGCAGACACCATATCCAATAGTTTGGCACGAACCCCCTCATAAGCAAGTGCGATCGGACAATCGCATGATTCAAAATCATCCTATGATTCGTGTAATCTTTGCAAGGGCAGACGATCATGTTCCCAACCCCAGCATTAGATACGGTAGCATAAATAAACGTCTGGACACCATATATGTATTGCTTGTCTGATCGAGACAGATCCATCCACTCTCGATCCATCTCTCGCTCAAAAAAATTGCAGAGAAATTAATAATAAGTGGATAAGCTTCATGAACAATATTATACACTAATTATGGAAAAACTAAAATGGGTATCCCAAGCCATATTTAATTGGAAAACCATAGCCCCACATAAAACAATTATTGTACACTATTCTACTTAATTTATTTACATAAAAAAATTAAACTGGAGACTTGATCAATGACACCAATGTAGCTCTTAACGATATGTCAACTCCTAACAAAATTGCAAAGTAATCTACACTACTCCTAACATGAACTAATTCGAGCATAACATACTAATAATAATCATCTTGATCACATCATGAATTTTGCTAACATTTCAAATGAGGTGATGATATATGTAGACACCAACCTAGCTTTTTGGATGATGGAGATGATGGATTCCCCATAAAGTGCTTGAAGCCCAACACAAAGTCCAATTCGAAATTGCCCTCTAGGATGGAGGAAGAACTAGAATGAGAATCAAGCAATGTAGCCATCAAAACATAGCTAATGAAGCAAGAAAATCAAACGAGTGGATGCTTGTTAATAACCTTAAAGCAAAAGGATCAAGCCATTCTTCAAAATTTAAGTGCTAGCTCACGGTTTTCAGTAGCTGGAACAATGGAGGAAATGGCCCGCGCGCGCTCCTCTATTCTCTGAAATGGAGTGAGGGGAAGGAGAGGATGGCACAAGTCTTTTTGTGGTGTCAGGAAATCACTACCAGCCCAAGCCTAGACCTGGCAGTATTGTTCCACATCACTATTGGCGCTTGGGTGATATGTGGCCGAGACATCACTGCCGGTCAAGACACCGACCGACAGTGATGTGCATCATCACGCCGGTGCCGTCGCTCACGTACGCAAGTCTTGTCTATCGCCGCTTGGCACCGGTGAAGACTCATCACTACCGGTTGTGCCATTTCCGGCAATGATGGGGTGGGCAGTGATGGAGCGATCTGTAGTAGTGATAGCAGGTAATATGACAATATAGTTCCACTTACTTATAAACATCTATTAATTACACAATATTATTTCATTACAATCAAATTTTGCCTGTTCGGTAGCCTTTATTGGCAGCAGCTATAGCTGCGCTTCTCACTGTTTCTACAGTATTTTTTAAAAATAATTTATTAATTTTAAATATAACATATATTAAAAAGAATTTAAATTGCTTAACTATCTCGAAATTAGTCTACGACGAATAAATCTAACCCGTGTGGAAGCACAGGTTAATAGACTAGTATCCATTAATGAACATCGAAAGCATACATGACGAGAAACAGGACAATCATTCTAGCCAGATTAGTATCTATTAATGGATTAGGAGTACTCCCTCCATCTCAAATTGTAAGTCATTCCAAGAATCTTGAAGAGTCAAGACATTTCAACTTTGACCAAATTTAAAATAATAGCATTTAGCCAACTAAGTATCATTACGTCTTGGAGACTTGTGAAGTTACTTTAGATGAAACCACACCTTATTCCACTCCTGTCTTTGAGCATGCAGGTGATCAGGAGATGGGTGAGAGCATCTTTGTGGAGGAGGAGCAGGAAGATGCCGATTGGGGTGATCCCGAGCCGACTCCACCGGCTGCCCCTCTCGAGCCTGCGATTATCACTTCGGTTGATGGCCTCGATGCTTCTTCTTCGACTACTTGGGGGCCGGACGACCAGTTTTCTCAGCTTGCACTAGCTGCACCTGAGCGGACTCTAGCTGCTGTTGAGGGGGAGGTGACTTCATCAAGGGAAGCACCTCGGCACATTCAGCATCGTCATCCTCCTCAGACTATGGTCGGGTCGCTGCTGTACCCGACGACGACGAGGCCGGACATTCAGTTCGATGTCCGCTTCTATGCGTGCTTTCGGTCCCTCGTCGTGCACTTCGCATCGTCAAGCCGTCAAGCGGATCATGAGGTACTTCTGTTTCACTCCCGAGCACCGTCTTTGGTATTCGGTGTCTTCTTCGCTCGCTTTCTCGACCAAGCTTAGTTTGCTCTCTTGCGAGGAGAGTTAGGTATTTGCTACCCATTTTAGATGTGGGTAGCTTTGTATCTTGTACAGGTTCTTTGATCCGCTTCTTTTTCGCTTCCGTTTCAGTTTTTGTGCTTTTGTATCATATTGCATTGCATCTCATCATGTTTATATAGTGCATATGCTAAGCTTCAAGTTTATAGCTGTTCGATTGAGATTATGCTCATGTTGGTATGCCTTGTATATATATGATAGTGCTTGCATCTTAGATAACTTTTGATCATATTGACACATGTTATGAGCTAAGCCTGTTTTGAATTTGTGAAGATGCTTAACAAATGATGAAATCTGAAAATTGTTCACCATTGAGGTTGGTATTTAGCATGCATAGGCTTTGTGCGATCCTTTGTTCTATCTTGTGTATGCTAAGTGCCTATGGCTCATGCATTAATTCATACACTTGACTGGTCAAAACCGTGTGACCTGTGCTAAAATAAAAAAACAGCCAAGCCAAGGGACTGACCAAAACCTACGTGACCTTGTGCGAATCAAAAAAGAAATAATAATAATAATTTACACAAGGGACTGGTGTGCCTTTGACATGATGTACGTGCGCTGTCTGGGGTACTCCCTTGGGATACATGAGATAGCACTAAGTTGATTCCCTGCTTATGTTTGCTATGTGCTAATCTTAGTGGTGAACTCTTTTATAAGAATTGCTTAAAACTGGTCAAAATGCTTGTGTATCATATTTTGTCTCATTTGATCTGTTTGAGCATTGGCTTTGACATGCGCTTATTTGATACACATGACAGCACCAGCAAGAGCATCGTTTCATTTGGATTGCTATACTCCCGAAGCTTTGCAAGTTTACATTTCATTGCATTCATGACATGATTTGAGGGAGAGTTGTAGTCTTTTGTGCCATATCTTGATAAGTGTATATGCCAACAAGGGGAGAATGATACACAAATCCGGAGTGTTGCATATATTTGTGAGATTGCATTTGTCAAGGGGGAGTTGCACTTTGAGCCGCTTTGAGCTAAATGTGTTGAGCCTTTGCCTCTTCTTGAGGGTCTAGCTATTTTCAGGTGTTTTGGACTGCCTTCAGGTGTTTTGAAGAGTTTTGAGCTTTGCTAGTGGTGCTGAGCCTTTTTCTGCCTCTTCTTGAGTGCTAGCTTTGTTTTGCTTGGTTGTGTCGAGCCGTTGACCGGCCATGTCTTTGGGGACCAAGTTTTGCTCGAGATTTGCTCATTTCAAATGACCCCATTTTGGCTTCGTTTGGCTTTTGGTCATTTCATGAGTTTTCTTCTTCTTCCTCCCTTTCTTCTTCTTCTCTCTTCTATCTTTATGTTGGTGTTGACAATACACTCATCAAGGGGGAGATTGCGAACACATGGTTTTTTCATACCATTATGTAGCAGTTTTTGTGATGAGCGATTGTCAACATGTCAACAATGTGGTTCTGTTCTTATGCTAACCTGGCACACGAGATGTGTCGAACAACATGTCTCTTGGCTTTCGGTGTGCAGGTGTGGAGTCTGGAGGTGGTGGTCGACGTCGTGGAGAAGGTCAAGCGGGACGTGCTGTGCCGATGGACCATGGCAGACGTGGAGCTTAGATTGAGGGATTTGGAGGCCGGGCAGCCAGTCGCGGTGGCTGATACTTGGGACATCGATAAGCACAAGTGTATATGGCGGGACCGTGTCGATCGGGTCAAGACGGCTGACGTGCAAGTCGAGCGGGCGGCTCGGGAAGACTTGGCGCCCGGCGATCGAGGATGGCGGTGACACGTGTCGAGGAGGTTTGGTGGTTTGGCCTCAAAACCATCGGCGGTGGTTTGGCCTCAAACCATCGGCGGAAGTTTGGTGGTTTCACCTCAAAACTATTGGCGGCGGGTTTCGTGGGTTTGCGCCTCAAAACCCGGTGGAGGTCCCGATGCGGACGGACGGCATGTGGCGGCATCGTGGAGATCGCGTGGAACCGAGGCTACTGATGAGGAGGCACGGTAGCCGTCGGATCAAGAGAAAACTAGAGTTAGACCATAGCGATCATGGCTATGTGGTTTGGCCACAGATCCAAGCAAAACAGGATTGTGTAACATGCGTGATAAATAGGATGAGGAGACCCCATCTCCCTCACCTCTCCCATTATCGTTTTTCTTCATCCTTTCTAGGGTCTTCCCATCCTCTAGGTGCTAGTGAGAGAGGTCCCAAATCTGAATATTTGGTGGTGTATTTTCTGAGATTTGAAGTGGGAATGGTGGCTCTTACCACCTCGTGTCGCCCGGTCTTCAAGTTTTTTTCTCAGTGATTTTCGTTTTCCCCTGTGCAGAGCTTTGTTCGTTGGGTTCCTTTTCGTTCTTGCTCGAATTTCTTCGATTTACAGTGTTTCAGTTCACTTTGAGAGATGATCTCCTAGGAGTAGGCTTCTGTCACCATCGTGAATGGCTGTGTAAATTTTGGGAGCCTGAGACTTGTCTCCTGCAAGTTCTCTGATTTTGTGGATCTCGGAGTCCGGCGTTCTTCTCTGTTCTTTCGTGCACGGATGGTGTTCAGGAGCAGCGCTACCTCCACCGAGCGCTCTGCGCCATGTGTGCTTACCTGAAGCGGTGCTAGGTCCTGGCTTTCAAATCCCGTTGCTGACCAGGTGCTGTGTCGTGTGTTCCAATCTGCAGCTTTCTTTTCGTCTCGTTGTTTCTAGTTCATCGTTGCCATCCGCTTCCTGCTGTTCATCGAGTTCTGGTGCAGGGGAACCAGCAGCACAGCTGCATCGCGGTAGCGCCTCCCAACCCAGGCCGATCAAGACTCCAGGTTTGGACTTGTGCAGATCGACAATTAATTCTCTGTCGTGGTCGTCTGGCTCCAGCAAGTTTCTCTTCGGGCCAAGCAGCAGGGAAGCAGTTCATTCAGTTTAGTTCGTGTTTGCCTCAAGCCTTGAATTTCTGGTTGGCCAAAAGGCTTGCCTTCTTGCAACCGTGAACAACCAAAGCAATCATTGGCTATTAATTGGAGTACTAAATTACTTTCTTTTATTGAGTTGGTGTTCACGGTAATGAAACTTTTACCTTCTGATCTTGCGTGAGTCCACAGGTTGCTATTCGGTTTGACTTCTTAGAGCACAGTCGATCGGTATAGCCATGATTATTTCTCAAGTATGCAGGCAGTGAGTTTTGCAGGAGCCAAGCAGTATAGCACCAGTCCAGTGTGTTTATCGATCTTGAGTTGCAGAACCATGGTTGCTCTTGTTTTCTGCAGGTGTGTCTTGTGCGGTTGCTGCGGTAGGCCGTGCACCTTCGAATACCAAGCAAATCCAGCTCTTGCTTTGAGCGTGTTTGTTATGTAGGTGTGTCTCGTAGCGATGTCCAGTTCTCGCTGGTAAAATAGAGTGCTCAGGTTTTCACCCAAACCCTATCCGTTTGTTGAACAAGAATTTCCAGTTCAAGCTCCTAAATTGTCAGTCGATTTTATTCGTAGTTTCTACGTTTGAGCTCCGATTTGATTTTGGTCTGTTGCATAGGTTTTGTGGTGTTCCACTGTGTTCCTAGGGAACGTCCACCCACTTTCTTGGGTCATGGACATCACGGTGTTTTGTTTGTCTTCTTGGGGTTAGATTTTGGGATAACGGCTGAATATTTCGAAAGAAATTTGAGGCTCCCATTCAACTCCCCCCCCCCCTCTGGTCGCCGTTTTCGGTCCTTCAAAACCCTTGTTGGTGCTCTATCGGAGCCGGGCAAGTTTCTGATGTCTGGAGTAACAGGCCGTGGCTTGACATCCTCCAAAGCCCAGTCATCGACGCCGGACGTAGACAACCCGTGAACCGAATGATCGTCAGCACAAGGAAGGTAGACCTGGTCAAGGATATGCAAGCCACCTATCACCTGCACCATGTCAAACCCTGAGCGATGAAGATGCTTGGACCTTGCTCAAGAAACAGTTGCTTCCGCTGCAGGTGAACATCGTCCGATCCTCATTATTGCATTTTAAGTTCTGCTTCTATCCATCTAAGAAAACAAATCCAAGTACCCAACAACAAAATTAAAATGATTGGGCCTGTTAAATTCATGCACAACTTAGATACAAATAGCAGATAGGAATACACTTTATAACAAAACAAAAATACTGTAGCTGTGGGTAACATTTAAATTTGTCCCACTATAGTCGTTCAACTATGGAGTGTCTAGAATGAAGTCCCCACACTATAATTGTTCAACTCTGTCTCAAATATTCTTATTTCAAATTATATAGGGTGCAATGGATATCCCAAGCAAGACTCATGATTGTAATTTCCATACTTTCCAAGTACTCCCTCTGTCCCACGGCATTTTCAACTTTGACTAGACACATACAAGAAAATATTAATATTTTATGGTGTATAATTAATCGCCGAATATATTTTCATAGTAAAGCTATTTGGAGATACAAATGTTGCTAATATTTTTTTCAAACCTAGTCAAAGTTAAGAAAATTTGACCAGCTAGCACAAACCCCTATACGACACTATTTTTAGGACAAAGGGAGAGTAATGTGCAGAGTTTCTACAAATTTAATTCTGATCCAATAATCTATCCCCAAAACAGCTCCACGTAATCTGTTGTTACCAGTGGCTCGTATCCTCTCCTTTATATATAATAGTCTATACAAGGAGTTTTAGAAATTTGTTGATATATTTAGTATCACTGCTAATTAAATCATGCTATGACATAGTTGGAGTCAAGTGCACAACCAGAATACACATGTTATCAAATTATACCATCGAGTATGACTGTATATCAGGAGTTGCCTAAACCATGTTTCCATGCATAAAATGCAGCATAAATGTAACTATAGATATTATCCCAGCCACATCAAGTACTAACACGTCTTATAATTCTGGCAGTGGCATGACGTCAGGACTGAGAGTGCTCTAGATCATCTAAAGCATATTGGTATGAAAATTGTTAGAAACTGTGATGGTTTGCCACTTGCCATTAAAGCGATAGGAGGGCTGCTAAGAACCAAGGGGACAACTGAGCTTGAGTGGAGGGGTGTTTTGGATAATCCAGCTTGGACAATGGATAAAACAAATGATGATCTAAACACTGCTCTACGCTCAAGCTATGATGACTTGCCTCCCCAGTTGAAGAAATGTTTTTTATATTGGTCAATTTATCCCAAAAAAATTCTTATTGATCAAGATACCACTATCGGTTTGTGGATGAGCCAAGGGTTTCTTAAATTACCAGGTACCAGTGATGCAGGACAGAAAGACGAGGAAGACGTAGGGATGGATAATTATAGGTCTCTAATCAGAAGTAATCTTATAGACCCTCATGAACATTTTTTAAATGGATAAGTTTGCCGGATGCATGATGTTGTTCGCTCTTTTGGTCAATACATGGCCAAAGAAGAAGCATTGTCAGTAGTTGGGGCTAGTCAAATGAGTTCCCTTGTTTCATCACCAAAATTATTACGCCATCTTTCTGTATCATCACCTGAATTGGAGTCAGAGTCAGTGGTATTGCCCATGTGGAGCAGTATACCAGAAAACCAAAAGTGGTTAAGAAGTCTGATTATCTGTGGTAGGATGAGTTTTGAGCCTAGCTCTAATGATCCTTCCTTGAGCGGATTTCCTAGCCTACGTGCATTGTGGTTGCGTGGTGCGGAGTCGGATAGGTTCATAGAGTCCCTAGTCAAGCTGAAGCACCTCAGTTTCCTTTGTTTGGATTGCACCGATATATCTAAGCTGCCAGACGACATAGGTAAGATGAAATTTCTTGATCATATTATTCTTGAGAGTTGTCCCAGCTTTAATGGCGAGATTCCTCACAGCATTCAGAAGCTCGAGCGTCTGAGGTGGCTCGTTATTGATAGCGACACAAAATTTATTGTACCTAAGGGATTAGGTGGGCTAACAAATCTAAGAACACTGTCCATGTTCCCAGCACAGATGGATGGGGAGTGGTGCAGTCTGCAAGAACAAGGGCCTCTCTGTCAGCTTAGGAGACTTGAAATGGGATGCCTGGATGCAATGCCTTCCGGCTTCTTGGCTGCAAATGCCAAGATTTGTGACAAGATGAAGCTACGCCGCTTAGTTTTGTTGTGCTACAAGCTTCTAGCAAAGTTGCCCAGCATTGGTGACAGAAAAGAGATGACACAGGACAGGTGCCAACAGATGGAGGAGGTGGTTGATCACCTTCGGCCACCGCCAGCCCTGGAATCCCTATCTATTGTAAACTACATTGGGTGTCGGCCACCTGGCTGGATGTGTGCGATGGTTACTGCGAGCTTCAACAGCTTGACTGGACTGGAAATGGCAGGCCTTCCTTTCTGCACCCAACTTCCTGATGGTCTATGCCAGCTCCCCAGCTTACAGACCCTAACGATAGACTACGCTCTGGCCATTAGGCGTGTGGGTCCTGAATTCCAGCGACAGACAGCAGCAAGGAGCAGCTTGGTAAGGACTTCGTCTTTCCGTAGTCTGAAGTACCTAAGGTTCAAGGTCCTTCCCGAGTGGGGGGAATGGGAATGGGAGGAAGAAGCTGAAGCCCAGGATACCATCGTCATGCCCTCTCTGAAAGAACTGTACATAATCAAATGCAAGCTGCTCTGCCTACCCGCCGGTCTCGCTAGCAGCAGAAGGGTTGCTTTAAGGGACCTGTTCCTGTATGATGCTACGAGGATAATTGCCATGGAAAACTTTCCTTCGGTGATTCGGCTCTTAGTCTGCCGCTGCCCGAGTCTCAAGATCATCCGTGGCTTCCCCAGGGTGCAGGTCGTGTGCATCGAGCCCTGACTGGAGGTGTTGGAAGCTGGCCCAGCGCTAGACATCATGGAGTTGAATGACCCAGACATGGAGACGTTGCCTGAATACCTAGGAGGTCTGGAGCCAAGGATTCTTCAGTTGCTTATGTGCCATCAGAAGCTGCGTGACCTGTTATTGTTGTCAAGCTCCGACGGCTGTTCCTCAGCTACTCATGAATACAAGGCTGAGATGGACAAGGTGAAGCTTAAGCAAGGTGGCAAGTTGGTGGTGGTGTAGCAGAGACAACAGGGGACTACTTTATACTGCAGGTATTCGCATATACTGTGCCGCCCAATACAACAACAACAACAACAACAACTAAGCCTTTAGTCCCAAGCAAGTTGGGGTAGTCTAGAGTTGAAACCCAACATGAGCCCCTAATCACGGTTCGGGCACATCAATAGCTGCTTTCCAAGCACTCCTATCCAAACAAAGGTCTCTAGGTATATCCCAACCCTTCAAATCCCTTTCAATCGCCTCCTCCCATGTCAACTTTGGTCTTCCTCTGCCTCTTTTCACATTGGTATCTCGGCTTAGAACTCCGCAACGCACTGGTGCTTTCGATGGTCGCCTTTGGACATGGCCAAACCACCTCAACCGATGTTGGACAAGCTTTTCTTCAATTGGTGCTACTCCTAGACGGTCTCGTATCTCATCGTTCCGAACTCGATCCATCCTTGTGTGTCCCAAATCCAACGCAACATACGCATTTCCGTGACACTCAATTGTTGGACATGCCGTCTTTTTGTAGGCCAACATTCTGCGCCATACAACATAGCGGGCCTAATCGCCGTTCTATAAAACTTGCCTTTCAGCTTCTGTGGTACCCTATGCCAGAAGCCTGGTGCCACTTCATCCACCCTGCTTTAATCCTATGGCAAACGTCTGCATCCACATCTCCATCCTTCGCAAAGATCGATCCTAGGTAATGAAAACTATCCTTCCTAGGCACCACTTGGCCTTCCAGACTCACGTCTTCCTCCTCAAGTGTAGTGTTGCTAAAGTCGCATCTCATGTATTCTATTTTAGTTCTACTTAATCTAAAACCTTTGGACTCGAGGGTGTGCCGCCACAACTCCATTTTCCTATTTACTCCCCGCTCGACTTTCATCAACTAGCACCATATCATCTCGCAAACAACATACACCAAGGGATATCCCCTTGAATGTCCCTAGTCACTTCATCTATTACCAAGGCAAAGAGATACGGGCTCAAGGCTGACCCTTGATGTAGTCCAATCTTAATCGGAAGTAATCTGTGTTGCCATCATTTGTCCGCACACTAGTCGTGGCATTGTTGTACATATCCTTGATGAGGGTCACATACTTTGTTGGGACTTTATGTTTATCCAATGCCCACCACATAATATTCCTTGGTATCTTGTCATACGCCTTCTCCAAGTCGATGAAAAACTATGTGTAGATCCTTCTTCTCGCTCCCCGAACCGCTCCATGACTTGTCTTATTAAGAAAATTGCTTCTATGGTTGACCTTCCGGGCATGAAACCAAATTGGTTTGAAGATACCGTGTTGTTCCTCGAAGTCGGTGCTCGATTACTCTCTCCCATAGCTTCATCGTGTGGCTCATCAGCTTAATCCCCCTATAATTAGTGCAACTTTGGATGTCCCCCTTGTTCTTGTAGATTGGTACCAATATGCTTCTTCTCCACTCCTCAGGCATCATGTTCGAACGATAAATATTGTTGAACAACTTCGTTAGCCATACTATAGCTAAATCCCCGAGACACCTCCACGCCTTGATCGGAATATCATCCGGGCCCATCGCTTTCCCCAACTTCATCCTCTTCAGGGCTTCTCGCACCTCCTGCAATTGGATCCTACATACAAAGCGCCTATTGGAGTCATCAAATGAGTCGTCCAACCGAACGTGGAGTTCTCATTCTCCCCATTGAATAACTTATCAAAATATTGTTGCCATCTATGTCTGATCTCATCCTCCTTCACCAAGAGTTGCTCCCTCTCATCCTTGATGCACTTGACTTGGTTGAGGTCCCTTGTCTTTCGTCCCGAGCTCTAGCCATCCTATAGATGTCCTTCTCTCCTTCCTTCGTGTCGAGACGTTGGTAAAGATCCTCGTACGCTCGCCCCTTCGCCTCTCCCCGCCTCTCGTTTTGCGGTCTTCTTTGCTACCTTGTACTTCTCTACATTGTCTGCACACCGGTTTTGGTACAAGCGCTTGTAGCATTCCTTCTTCTCCTTGATAGCCTTTTGCACATCTTCATTCCACCACCAAGCGTCTTTCAAGTCGCATCCCCTCTCTTTGGTTATGCCAAGTACCTCGACGCAACCTTCCGAATGCATGTTGCCATCTTCTCCCACATGGTGTTTGCATCGCCTTCGTCCTTCCAAGGGCCCTCTTCAATAACTCTTTCCTTGAAGACCGTTGATGCCTCCCCTTCCAATCTCCACCACTTTGTCCTCGCAATCTTGGCTTGTTTAACCCTACGAGCTCGTACAAGAAAGCAGAAGTCAGCCACCACTAACCTATGCTGAGAAACCACGCATTCGCCAGGTATCACCTTACAATCCACGCAAGTGCGTCGATCCCCCTTCTTGTAAGAACAAAGTCGATCTGACTAGAGGAATGTCCGCTCCTATAGGTCACCAAATGGGACTCTCTCTTCCTAAAGAAAGTGTTGGCTATCATCAGGTCAAACGCCATAGCAAAGTCTAGGATATCCTCTCCCTCTTGGTTCCTGCTACCATAACCGAAACCTCCATGAGCCGCCTCAAAACCTACACTAGTCGAACCTACATGGCCATTGAGGTCCCCTCCTATGAAGAGCTTTTCGCTACTAGGTACCGCTCTAATCAAGCCATCCAAGTCTTCCCAGAATTGCCTCTTAACACTCTCATCATGGCCTACTTGGGGGCATACGCACTAACTACGTTTAAGACCAAATCACTAACGACAAGTTTGACTAATATGATCCTATCCCCTAGCCTTCTCACCTCCACCACTCCATCCTTGAGGCTCTTATCAATCAAAACTCCTACTCCATTTGTATTTGACGTTGTCCCTGTATACCATAGCTTGAAGCCGGTATGGTCCACCTCCTTCGCCTTCGTCCCTTCCATTTAGTCTCTTGGACGCATAGGATATTTACTCGCCTCCTTACCGCAAAGATCGACTAACTCTCTTAGCTTACCCGTAAGGGACCCTACGTTCCAGCTACCTAGACGAATCCTAGTTGGCTCGACTAGCTTCCTTACCCTTCGCACCCGTCGCTGGTGTGAAGACCCTTGCTCATTTTGCACCACACACTGGGCGCCGATGTGGCACGCCACCGAGGATGTGACGACCCGATCCTTGCTCTCTTGACACCATGTCCAGATCACGACACGGCGCGTCACGGGGGTGACGACCCGGCCCTTGCATATTTAACACCATACCCGGGTTCCGGCATGGCGCGTCGCTAAGAGGGTTACGCCCCAACGGGAATCTTTTGGGTTTCATCTCCATAAGAGTGGCTAAGTTTTTACGTTGGCTCGCCAAGCCTAACACAACCCTCCTCCTTTATCAGGGCTTGGGACCTGCTATGTTGGGACACCTAGGCACGCCACCATAGGCGGAGTTATATATACTGTGCCGTCCAATGCAATCATTAATTATTTGCTGTGTCATACTATTTATTTATTTTCTTTCCCAAATTCTACATATTGCAGTACCTACTCGGCTGACAATTGCCTTGGTTTGATCAAACTTCTCCGCAGACAAGCAAGCACTAAATAAGCAGAAAGAAGGTCAACGATGCCCTCCTACAAGCAGAAAGAAGCCAGTTACATCTGGAGTTGGCCTCTGTTATTGTTCCTGCATCTGTTGTGTTTTAGCTTGCCTCTCGTCCTTGTTCCTTTCTGTTGCGACTTGATGTACCCTCTCTTATCGTGTGTCCTTGTTGTTGTGTCCATGTTCAGAAGTGACCCTTGTAATGTGATCACTCTCAAGTGTGTTGGATTTAATTGGACATAGCCCATTTTAAATTAGCAATTAAAATCAATGGGAATCTAATGTCATAAGTAATGCTATGTTGTTTGGAGGGTTAACAAATTCAAGAAAACTCTCTCTGTACCTAGCACAGATGGATGGGGAGTGGTGCAGTCTGCAAGAGCTTGGGCCTCTCTGCTGGCTTAAGAGACTTGAAATAGCGTGAGCCTCTCTGCACGATTGGTCATCGCCGAGCTCAGGCAGTCAGAAAATATCGCCGGCGGAGGGAAAAATCCCGCCGCCGCGAACCGACATGGCCGCCCTATAAATAGGGCCGGCCGGTGCACCTCCGCCATCATCATCACCACTCCGAGCTCCACCGGAACCGGGAACACGCTATCTCCCCCTCCATTCCACCTCTCCCCTCTTGAATCGAGCTCCGCCTTGATTTCCCCCAAATCCGCCACCACCGTCACCGTTGGAGCAGAGCTCCCTCACCGAGCCAACGAAGAGCCTTCCGGCCAAATTGGGTGAGCAAGGTGAGTCTCTGAGCCCTCCTTTGCATCCCCCATCACCTCTATCCCTCCCTCTCGCTCTGTGTTAGCCCGCCGCCATAGCACCTCCGCCGCCGAGCTGCGGTGCCACGCCAAGAGGCCGCTGTCATCGGAGAAGCTCATATAGGTGCACCAACACCCTACACACACTCTGCACCACCTCGCACGCACACCCACTGCTCGCTTGAGCACCCTGCGCACAAATAAGCGCGTCACCGCACCACCGCCTCCACTCCGGCGAGCTCCCGCCGCCGCCACGGGCCACGCCGCCACCTCTACCGCCGTTAGCAGCTATGGGAAGCACTCTGGAGCACCGGCAGATGGTCAGAGTGAAGCCCCGAATACCGATGCCGCCGGCGGGACGAAGTTCGGCGAGCTCGCGGGCTCGCCCGCTCGGCGTCGAGCCGGACTTCACCTAGCCACCGCCATCTCCCGTCTGTTTCCTCTCTCTCTCGTTGACAGCGGGCCCGGCCTAAATGCCGTCCGCAGCTGTTAAATGGGGTGGGCCCGTGTTGACCCCACCCGTCTGTCACACGCACGTGCTGTGTACACCCCACTGAAAATGCTATGGCTACCCGGCTAAGTGTACACAGAGTGATAAAAATCTATTTTCCATGCATCCAAAAATTCCTAGAAATACTAGAGCCACCCCAAAGCCTACCCAAGCCTTCACTTTGACTTTTTCCAATAAAATATTTCTAGAAAAATTCCTCCAAGATATATTCCTATATTCCTATTTCTAAAAATCATAACTTTTTCATTCCAGCTCTGTTTCTTGCCAAACCACCACCAAAATTCTTCTAAATTCATGCTGTATTTATCTAACCATTTACCACCATATAGTTCTTTGTTTGCTTCTGTGTTTATTTTATTTGTTGAGCGGTAATCTTATTTTATTCGCACCAACTGCCAAAGGGTGTCGACTACCAAGAAGGCGAGGACCCAGACTACGAGGGATCAGAAAATGAATTCAACGTAGACAAGTCCTAATCCCCCTCTTTACACTACAATTATGCTATACTACTCATGTTGCAAGATAGAATTATTTTGCTATTGAGAATTATTTATAAATGAGTTTTAGTTGTAGAGATGAATAATGAAACCCAACCTGTTTTGATGATAACGAGTAGGGGTAATTTATGTGGTATAAATTACTTTGGTAGGTTCGCCTATGTGGGTTCCTATGGGAGATACTCGTTTAGTCGCATAAGGACCGGTTCATAGGCCATCTCACCTAGTTTACTTCTTCGTAGAGCGACATGTCTATATGGGTAGACCTGGTCTCACACCCCGTTAGGTAGAAGTATAATATCCACTTGGAGGCCGTGTGGCAACGGTTTAGCAAGAGAAGACACGGTTGCTATGTGATCTGCCGTGGTCCGGTCAGCATGGATGCTATGTGATCTTCCATGTAAAACTTGTTGTCGTGCCATGTGCGAGCACCTTATTTTGTGGATGCTATGTGATCTTGTACCCATATGTTCTTAGGATGCTATGTGATCGTCCAACCACTAAGATGTTGGGATGATGTGTGATCATCCCATTGTGTGGGTTTTGATCCCTGAGTAAACCGTAGTGGAGTTATATGAAAACCTGAGGTCGCACCATCCGGGCACAAGATCTTGTTAGGCCTGTCCTAATCACTGATCATGGTTAGACTGTGTCTATCATGTGGGGAAAATTATACCCCTCTGCAGAGTTTACTAATCCTATTCGAATAGCCACGTCCTTGGTAATGGGCAACCACTAGGATGAGGTCACCTTTGATTAGATTTTGCTATACACAATGTACTAATGCTTTAAATGATTATTTGATGCTAATCCATGTACTGGCGAGAAGAGTAATGCTCTCCCAGGGGCAAACCCCACTTATTAAACCCCAATACCATCCACCCTATTGGGACTTGCTGAGTACTCTATGTACTCACCCGTCATTGACTCACAGATAACGATCCCGAGGACAACTACGACTACGATGAGGACTAGGAGTCATGCGAGGACCAACCGATGATGCTGGAAGGACATACTAGGACTTAGGGTTTTGACCGCGCTCAAGCATGCCTGTGGATTGGTGTATTGTTCCGCTGTAGCACCGCTGTAGTTTCCGCTGTAGTATCTACCGCCCATATGTAATAAGCCACCGCTTCACGGTGTTGGCATGACGTTAGCTTTGTAAGGCCTATGGCTATGTCACCCGAACATTGACTATTGTAAGACCTTATTCTCTATCATCAATAAAGCTCGGTACTTTTATCAAATAAATCTGTGTGCCATCCCTATTTTTGTGTAAGCGTATTTGTGCATGATCCAAGCTCAAATACGTGTGCTTTTGGACTCCTAAAAATTAGGGTCCGACAGAGTGGTATCAGCTTCGAGCTTGACCGTAGGACGAAGACCTAGGATTGGACCGCGTTAGACAATACTTATAGTTGCTAATTACAGTTTTATAGATTATTTTAATCGTTGCTTCCCATTTGCATGACAAAAATATACTAGTAAACGGTTGGATTTTGCAGAAAATGGAGGATAGCTGGATCCATTCAGATTGTTTGACTGTTAGAGGATTCCCGCCGCTCCTGTGGGAGACACTGGGCCGTTTTGGGTACACCGACCCTTCCACGTACTCCTACCGTGAGACGGACATAGAGGGAGTACCTAAGTGCAAGATGCACCTGCATGTTATCGAGGATCCACCAGATGCACCTTCACTTGAGCTATGAGGACTTGTCCCCCCAATTGAAGCAATGCTTTCTGTACTACTCATTATTCCCTAAAGGTGAAGAAATCATATTTGGTGTAGTAATCGAAATGTGGATTAGTGAAGGATTTATCCAACCTTTGGACGGTAGTAGTCCTATTTCACACCAGTATGGGTTCGAAGAGATAGCCACTGAGTACTACCAAGAGTTAATAAAGAGGAACGTTATTGAACCTATAGAAGAATATTCTCTCACCGGATACAAATGCACTATGCATGATGTGGTCCGTGCCTTTGCTGAATACATGGCAAGAGAAGAATCACTAGTGGTGGTTGGCAGAGAACATGTTGCTATTGGTAGTGGTGGTGGCGGCAGTATGCATGTCCATCGCCTCTCCGTAGAACAGACCTTATCAGTAATGGAATGGGACATTTTGCAAAGCCAAGAGTCACTTAGGACATTAATTATAAACTCTAGAGTAAACTTTCATCTTCCTGGTGATTCAGTGGGTAGTTTCTCCAGCCTTCGAGTACTATACATATCGTCTGCTGTTTCTGATACATTGGTTCCCTCTCTAACTAAGATGAAGCATTTAAGATACCTTTTGTTAAGGAATTCTGATATATCTCGTCTACCAGATGACATCCACGAGATGAAATTTCTACAATATATTTCACTTCTTGATTGCGAGAAGCTATGCCATCTTCCTAGCAGCATCATAAAACTTGTGCATCTAAGATCTCTTGATATCAGAGGATCAAATGTGAGTGTCGTGCCCAAGGTGTTTGGTAGGCTGAAAAATCTGAGGTCACTCTATGGGTTCCCTGTACACATGAACACGGATGCGGGTAGTGAGTGGTCCAGTTTGCAAGAGCTAGACCCTCTTTCTCAACATAGGAATCTTGAACTATATGGCCTAGAGAAGGTGCAGGACAACCGTATGGCTGAAAAGGCAATGATTAGCTGCAAACACCACCTTGGGTTTCTAGTGTTGGACTATAGTGCAAGTGGACATACTATAGGGATTGGTGGTGTTGAGGCAGAGCAGCAGCAGCAATGGAGTGCGACCAAGGAGGTCTTGGAGAAGCACTGCCCTCCAACCTGCCTAGAGAATCTGACTTTGAAAGGGGGATATGCTGGTCGCCAGCTACCAAACTGGATGTGTGCTCCAGCATCAATAGACTTTAAGAGCCTAAGGTATCTAGAGCTGGAGAACCTGCCTTGTTGCACCCAGCTCCCTAATGGTCTGTGCTGCCTCCCAAGTTTGGAATTGCTGAACATCAATGGTGCGCCAGCCATCAAGCATATCGGGCCCCAATTCCTAGCATCATCCACCTTGGCAGCTGGAGCTTCCAATCCTAGTACATGTACACCGTTTCCTAAACTCAGATCTCTGCAATTGAATGGCCTAAGTGAGTGGCAAGTGTGGGAGTGGAACGACTCTGAGGAGTATAGGGATGTGGAAACTGCCATAGCCATGCCTTGTCTGGAAAAACTCAAAATCGATAACTGCAAGCTGAGCTATCTTCCACCGGGCCTCGCCAGCAGCAAGAGGCATGCTCTTAAAAGGCTAAACCTATACGAGCTCACCAACCTGACACATGTGGAGAACTTCCCTTCAGTTGTGGCACTTGACGTGTTTGACTACCCTAAGCTGAAGAGGATTAGCTGACTCCCCAAGTTGCAGAAGATTAGGATCGTTTGCTGCACAAAGCTAGAGGTTCTAGAAGGTGTCCTAGCACTCGATAGCCTCATACTGGAGGACGCTACCACGGACACACTTCCAGAATACCTGCGAGCTGTAAGCCCAAGATACTTTTAGTTGTATTGCAACAAGAAGCTACAAGAAGCCTCCTTATCACCAGGTAGCTCTGAATGGAACAAGATCAGCCATATTGGAAAGCGCAATATCAACTGATTGAACATTCAGATACAGATTCGGATGAACATTCAGATGAAGCTATGGACTACTGCTGCATCGACGACAGCTCAGGCATTCAGATTATTAATTGTTGGTTGTACTCCAGTTCGTTACCCAACCACACTAATCTCCATGCATCAATCACTGAAACATATGTCAATTATTTGGGTGATTAGCAGGGAGGAAAAGATTTCGCTCAACCATACACAGGCATGGCGTGGCAGCGAATTATATGGTTATTGAACGAAGTGCTGAGGCAGCCTCCTCGTCTGACGAGAAGGCATCCACAGGTTCGAATCCTGGGTGATGCAAAGTGCGAAAAATATCCAAAAAAAATATGGCGTGGATAGAGTGGCATGACGGTTGACCAATAGGGGCCTTCCCATTAAAAAAAATGTTCTGCTATTCTTTTGGAGATTTTTTTGCGGTTTCCGAAAAATAATTTGTAGGGGCGGCTCAATATTGAGCCACCCCTACAAATCGATTTGTAGGGGCGGTTGGCTAGCCGCCCCTACAGAGCTCTCATTTATAAGAAGGTTTGAACAGGGGTGGCTGGCCGGCCGCCCCTACAGAGGTTAGCCAGCCGCCCCTGGAAATCCTGTTCAACATAGTGGTTCCGGTAATTTAATCTGCCTCCTTCGCTAGCCAAAAGTGGGTTTTCAGATTATTAATTGTTGGTTGTACTCCAGTTCGTTACCCAACCACACTAATCTCCATGCATCAATCACTGATACATATGTCAATTATTTGGGTGATTAGCAGGGAGCAAAAGATTTCGCTCAACCATACACAGGCACGGCGTGGCAGCGAATTATATGGTTATTGAACGAAGTGCTGAGGCAGCCTCCTCGTCTGACGACAAGGCATCCACAGTTGTTAACAGACAATTGTGTTAGAATATCTGTCCTTCTGTTAATCTTCTCCCTCTTCAAGTCTCACATGTATTTTTATTGTTTCCTGTATTTCTACAACAGATTCAGATGAGTGACGGGACCATACGAGGATGGGTTCCGTGGGGGACACGTCTCGGGCGTCCGAGGCGGCCGCGGCGACTGCGGCGAACGCGGCGCCGCCGGCGACTTCTACTCCGCCGGTGGTGGAGCTCCAGGGCTCGCATCGCTGCGCGCACGCAGGTGATGATGGTACGGATCCTAATACTCTTTCTCGATCTGTTGCTCCGTCTGTTCATGCTTCTCCCGGGGTCGCGAATCGCGAACTCCGTTGGAATGGTGAGGAGTTACCCCTGGGCTTGTCGGAGACGATGAATGCGTCGATTCCGATGGTGGTCGGCGTCCAGGTGGAGTCTGAATCTCCTGTTGCGAATGATGTGAATTCCTCTGTTCATTCCCCTTTTTCCTCTCATCGCGAGGCGAAATCTCCTGACAAAGTGAAGCATATTGTTCAGGGAGGTGAGAGAGTTAGGGTTCCGGTGATTTCTCGCCGGAATGCTTGGTTTCATGATGATCCTCATGCCTCCCCAGGGATCAATCGCATAACTGGATTGCCGAGAGTTCGCATCGACAAATCGCCGTTTGAGCCGATTTCGGACTTTGCGGTGAAGATTAAACATGCTCCAATTGCTTTTCGTTGGGATCGGCGTGAGGATCAGCTCCCCGAGCCTTCGTCTTCGATTCAGGGAGGACGCTCTGTCCCGGTGAAAACGAACAACAATGGCGGCGGGAACTTGCAGGTGGGGCACGCCCGTCAGCCTCGGTGGTTCACAAGAAAACCGAAAATCCAAATTGTCCCTGGTGTTTTGGGGGAAAGACCATCTGGACCCTGTGAGTTTGGTGATGAAACGAAGGGCAGTGGGGGGCATGATGGTAATATGATACAATCATACCCAGCCCAGCAGATTGATACGGGAGGGGATCCCCAATTCGACTCCAACCCTAACTTTTTCCCCACCTTCGTAAGATTGTTGGCCACTTGTGGTCTAATACTCCATCCAAATCGTTTGTTGATGTTGTAAGGGTCGATTCGGCTCCTACAATCACTATCAAGATGCAGTCGAGAAGTGCTGGAAGGAGAGGGTCTTGGCGCGGCGAGAGGGGTGGAGACGGTCGTGGCAATCGCGGTGGCTATGGAGGTGACCGTGGTGGATGGGGTGGTGCAGGAGGGGGTAGAGGTGGTCGGGGGATTTCCGAGAGGATCGTATTGCTCGCGGGGGGGGTGTTTGACTACCGTGATGGTCGAGGTGGTGGTGGCCATGGCGGCGGTGGATTTGGGGGGCGGGGAGATGGAGGTGCTGATAGAGGTGTTTGTGGAGGCTTCACTCATGGCTGTGGTTACTTTGGGGGGCAAGATGGAGGAGATGGTCCGACCAACCGTGACAATGAAGCTCGCAGACAGGGAAGGGAAGGAGCTAAGAGCCATGGAAGTGGCGGTTTCAACAACTCAATCTTGGCTAAGGGATCGTGTAACATGGGTGGTCATCGGAGTGACTTCAATGGGGAGCATCGGGGAGTGGAGATCCTTCACTCAATCGGATTGCCGCCAACACAGACCGGTATTCAACACAAAATCTTATCAAATATGAGGACACAAGAGCAAGGCTATGGATAATGAACCGGGGGCACGTAAAGCTCGATGTGGAAGTTGAAGAAGGATGCTGGTGGTGACAATGGTAATCGAAAGAAATTGCAGAGAAGATCTGGGCTCGTTGCCGGTGGCTCGGGTTTGGTGATGGGGCTGTGAAGGATGGTAAACAAACAAACATCCTCAATTTTCCACGAAGGAAAATCCACGTAATGATATACAACAGTTGATAATCAATTCCATATATCGAATTCCGAGAATACGAGTACAAATAGAAGGGTTTACATTAATAATTACAACGCCGCACCGGCGTAAACAAAATATATCTAACATCCGTAACAGCTTGCGAAGGTGGAAGAAAACACGGAAGCGGCTTCAAACTCCAACTTGAGCGCGAGCACGAGACCTTCTAATCCTTTCAATCCTAACATCACAGAAAACCGCACACCGCCGATGTGTGCGTGCCATGGTCAAGACCGAATGAGCTTTAGTGGAAAAGAGAAAATAAAGGGATCTCGCGATCCTATATTTACCGTGGTTTGCATCCTAGCGCATGCGAAGTAGCAACAAGTATAATAATAATAATAATCAAGTTTAACACATTCCCAAATCCCACACACACATCCATCCACCATCCCATCCATCCCATCCACACATCACCACACCTCACACCCCACACACCACACCCCACCACGCTTCACGTGGCCGGCAAGACGACTCCCTCTCGTCGGGCCTCAACGACCCAGCCTCCCGTGCTCACGGCCGGATGTAACATACCCATATCCCAAGAAAGGCGTAAGACTCCTCTCCTAGTCAAGCAAGCATCACACGGATCGGTCCATAGCCGATGAGTCGGCTATGTATCGATCGATCAACCATACACTCTGCAGAGGTTTCACTATTCCACAAGATAGCCATCATCGATGCGCGCACATCTAGGCAGATATCGATCGCCATAAGCCTAGAGCGAATACCATCCCGCCACTCGACCCTGGCCGCCGAGACTGTGAGACATAGTACCAGGCCTCGGGGGTCACTATGTTGGTTAAGGAGGGTGTGAGCACTCTCGGCCCGTACCTCCCGACACATCCGCTTACTCCAGACAGTAATGGCATTCGTTCTACCAGATGGTTAGATCGTCTCCCTTCCCATTAGAGAGCGAGTGGAAAGTAAGCGTCCAATGATCCGGTCACTAGCCCTCAAGTCCTTAGGTATTGGCCGACGCGATGTCTCCCCGTATGGGCTAATCTTTACCGTGCCGCCACGGCACCCCCTTTCCAAGGCTCCACCCCAAGGAGCTCACACCAAGGACACCTCAATCCAAACTAGTTACCCGCCACGGTACTCACAAAGCGGGGATACCCCGGCCGTATCCTCGGCAAGACTCGCTCGAAGCTCGTCGTAATCCCCGTCCGCCGACTCAACCCTCACCACACACCCAAGACTCACGCAAAGACACCGCTCATCACCATAACCACAAGTCCGGCACCCCAAGCCAAACCATTCCTGTGGGTTCACCACCCGCACCACATATACAATGCAAAGTGGAGTTATAATAAATATGGTGATAATAAATGCAAGCACGCAGAAGGGCGGTAATGTATATTAGTGCGAGCGCAAGGCTGGGTAACATGGTAAAAGGGCCTCGAACAAGGTAAATATAGCTCAGGCAATATCATGCATCATATACTAGCAAAGGAATAAATATAAAGCGCTAGCAATTCTACACATGCAATGTCTAATAGGATTCTCTAAAAGAGGGTGCTGCCATGACACCTGCGATGTCGAGGAAGTAGTGGTACGATTCCGACAGTAGTGGTACAAGTCCTCCTCCGTAGACGTTCAGCAGATCTCCACCTCACGTCCACAGGTCGCTCCTCACCCGAATCGACTCAAAACCGAACGTAATAGTCGCGTTAGCGACTCCTATAGAATCCACAAAGAAGCAAATGAAATATATAAGAACCAAATGCACTCAAACATAGTCTTAAACCTGTACATCTCGATTTTAGATGAATTTCCATATAAAGATCATAATTTTCGAAGCTCGTATGAATAAGTTATGAATTTCCGAAGTTTAATCAATATTCGAAAAAAGATAAACAAACGATTAACAATAGGCCGACACGTGGCAGCACGTCATTAGGCCACGTGGCAGCCGACGTGGCTGCTGATGCGGCAATGATAGGTGGGGTCCGCGGTGACGTCATCGCTGATGTCATCGTTGACCGAGTCAACCCAAAATGGGCCGCTAATGGGCCTAGATGGGCCGCTACTGGGCCGGATGGGCTTCCTGGGTCGGGCTCGGCCCGCCACGTGGCTTCTTCACGTCGCGCCACGTCGCGCACTCGGATCTGGTCTGGGTTCTGTCCATGGGTCCTCCAGCTTGGTTGGTTCACGGTAGACCGCTGTTGACGGTCTATGGGCCACAAGGGTGGTTCACCGTGGACAAAGTCCATTTACTGATTTCCGTCTCTCGGTCTATATGCCCCAGGTCCACGCGGCTTAGACCGGCGGGTTTGGTTCACAGGGTCATGGTCCACGGTGGATAGCAGCCGTGGGGTCCAGTAGTCAGTGGCTCCAATGCCATGGACCGAGTCTATCTTCCTTCCTCCAACTCCTTCATCTTCTCCATCTCATCCCCTTCCTTTGTCCCGTGCGCGGCGACGGCATGGCTGGCGGCTTGGTGGCGCGTTCGGGTGCCGAGGCGAGGCTCAGCCAACACCGGCGTGCGCATCGGCACCGCGTCGGCTTGGAGAACTCGTCAAGGTATCCCGTGCTTGCGGAGAGCGTGCGGCGAGGCTTGGCCGCGGTGGCGGCGGCGTAGCCGCGGTGGCGCTCCACGGCACGGGGCAAGGCTGCATCTTTTGTCCAATTGTCGACGAGGCGGGTCGATTGGGGTCCTCAGGAGGCCATCCGGCTCGTCGGCGGCAACCAAAACGCGCGGCGGCGCACGGCACGCGGCAGGGGCACGCGGCGGCTTCCGTCGAGCATGGCGGCGCACGGAAAGGTCGGCAAGGCGCCATCTTTAGCGCGTCATCTTCAACAATCAAGGGTGCCACGGCGTGTAGCCACCCACGGCGCGGCTCAACGGCGCAACCTCGTGGAGCGAGGTGGCCGGAGTCGGCCGGCGCAAGTCGCGCCACGGTGGCGCTCCCGGAGCGCCCGCGCGGGCTCGTCCTCGTCGGTGAAGCAAGGTAGGTCTCCCCGCGGGCGTCTCGCACGGCAACGGCGCACGGAGTGCGCCATCATCGCGCGGACGTTGTCCGGGGGGTCCAAGGGTGTCCAAGCTACCTACTTTGCCGGCGTGCGGCGGCGCACCGTGGCATGGTCCGACCACGGCGGCGAACATGGCGGTCTAGTCCGAGCTCGGCGTGTGGTGGCGCCGGTCTCCCTGTGGCTGGGCTGGTCGTGCTCGGTGGGTGCGTGTGTGCCATGAGGCCGGAGATGGCCACGGTCTACGCGCCGAGGCGGCGCCATGACCGGAAAAGCAGGGCAAGATTGGCAAAGGGGCCATGCGGCATACCAGCGCGGTAGGGGAAGGAGAGGCGATGCGTCGGCGGTGGCCTGGCGTGGCGCAGTCGAGGGTGCGATCGCAGTGGCTCGCGGTTCGGTCCTGGCGGCAGCGGCTCCTCCTCTGGCACGTCCTTCTCCTCTGAGTCCGGCGACGTGTGGCTCCCGGCGGCGGCGTCCGGCTTTTCTTCCCCGCCTCCTTTCTTCTCCTCTCCACTCCTCCTTCTTCCTCTGATTCTTGGCGGCTGGGTGTGGTTAGCAAGCCGGAAATGGCGGTGGCTGCTAGGAGAAACCCTAGAGCTCCGGGTTGTCCTACTTATAGGCGCCGGTGCTCATGGAGGTGCGGCGGACGGCTTGATCCGGGTCGAGCGCGATCAGGCGGTCAGGGAGAGCTCCACAGGTCGCTGTCGAGCTCGTGTGGGCTCCAGATGGCAGCGACGGTTGGCGAGTTGCCTTCGCGGCCAAGGAGGAGTGGGGGACAGGGGCGACAGGAGCAGGTGCTCGGGCGCGCGCGGGAGGTAAAGTGCTCGCGGCCGCGGGCGTCTTTCACCCCTGCTGTCGGGCGTTGGTCGTCCCAGCTGGCAGCGCTGGTGGCCGTCGATGTCCAGCAGGCGCCGATCGGGTGGTCGTGGCTGGCTGTGTCGTGCGGACGCGGCGGCGTCGTGCGCTCTGTCATCACAGTGGGAGCAGAGGGCTGGAGGGGAAAGGTATGACATGCGGGGTCCACCGCGGGGTCGGGTCGTCAGCCGCTGGGGCTGGCTTTGTCTTCTTGCGAGCTGAGCGGGCCGCTCTGTTGGGCTAGGCCGGCATGGAGAATGGGGAAAGGAAGATGGGCCAGCTTGGTGGAAAGAAGAAGAGAGCAGGCCGGATTGAGTGAACGGGCCAGCAGGCCAAGCAGGGCTCGCTCAATCGAGAAAAAGAGGAAAAGCTCACGGGCTTGATTGGAGAGGGAAAGGAATTGGGTCGGCGGGTTGCTGTAGGCCGAAATGGCCGAAAAATAGGATAGAGGAGGAGAGGCTAGCAGGCCGACTGGGTCTATGGGCCAAATATGCATTGGCATATTTCCCATTCCTTTTCCTTTCCATTTCTGTTTTTAGCCAATTATATATTACATATTATGATTTGATTCATTTGCACATTGTTTCATGGTGGTCATAGATGGTCATAGGTTATGTTGGGATATTAGTCCCACAATATATATATTATTTCATCCATTTATTGTATAAATAAATAGATGTTGGGTTGTTGATTTATTAATCAATACAAGAATCCAATAAAATCCAAATCCAAACCAATCATGTTGTATAACACCTTAATAGATCTATCACGGGCCCAACATAAACATCACACAAGCGACACGATGGTATAAAGCCTAGGCTATAAGAGGGTGGTACCTATGAGTGATCCGCGTAACTTGTCTGAGACACTAGCTCATGATGCATTGAGGTGCAAGGCTAGGTTTAGTCCAATAGGCGACCATGGATAGGTTTCTATGGGGCATATCATCCCCTCTAGAGTTAGCACTAGGTGCTCTATCTAGATTGGCTAAGCATCTAGATCATGGATGGGCAACTAGGTAGCTATACCCAGACTAACTGCTAGTCATACTTCACATAACACCACGGCGACCTGAGGGTCCACTAGGTGTTAAGCATAGGGCTAGGGCATCTCTCTATAAGTTGGCATAGTTAGTAGGTTGCCCCACTAGGGTGGTCTGGTGGGGTTCAGCCATCGAAGTGGTGAGGTAACTAGTCGAGCTAAGGTAGGTAGCTCCTATTATCATGACATTAAGTGTCAACGTTCTCAAGTAGAGAGGTGTTACTATGGGTTGGCATGTGTTACTAGTCTCCAACCAACTAGTGTCTTGTAGATAGTCACTGGGGTACTGGATGGGTTCTACTATCATGGCTTAGGTCTAGGATCGTGGCTCCCCCATGTGGAGTCATGGGCAGAGGTTCACATCACTATGTCTCGGGTTGGGGTGGTAACACTAACCACTAGTTAGCTCTAGTTAGGTTGTAGCTAATGGTAGGGTTTCTACTATGGGCAGGTGAACACGTATACACATTACACCTTGGTAGTATTGCTACTGGGTCCAGCATAGGGTTGCTAGGGTTTAGGTTTATGACCCAGGGGCTATCACCAGGGCATACTATAGTCATGGGTTGTTCATGGGCTCTCACCGGCAAGTATAGGAGGTTTGCACAGGTCCCGATCACATGTGGCTTAAGATCCACATTAAGTCACATGTGGTGCTTGTCGCGTCACGAGCTTAACAACTAAGCATAGGTTCTCTATAAGCAACTAGTGGGGTTTCCTATACGACAAGCAACAAACAAGGGTTTATTTAGAAAAAAATTTTGTAGTTCGGATTTTCGGGATATTACAGTCCTACCCCCTTATCAGAATCTCGTCCCCGAGATTTAAGGTGTGATGTACTCTATGTAACAGTATGGTGATGCTTCCCATAAGTCTGGCTTCTAGTTCCATGTAGCTTGATGTGGTTGCTCCACCGAGTTGCAGGAGTGAGTAGTAGAGTCTTGATTTCTTTGTCTAGATCCTTAGTCGAGTGTGTACAGTTTTAGTGTAGGCGCACTAGGTAGTTCTTGAGGGTTTCCAAAAAGGACATTTCGACGATGGTCAAGGAATTTTGTTGTAGGATGTTTCAACACAGGGTTAGCATGTGGGAGTGATCCGGATTTGTTCAGACTATATCATGTCTTCCTAAATTATGGGATGTCGTTTAGGCTCCTGATTTCGATCCAGGGTCTAGTGGGTTTTGGGCACACCACGCTTCTCCGTGCTACTCGATAAGCGTAGTTGTCATCTTTGCTTCTAGTTGACGTAGCCTCTTCGGAAGAAGATCTTGCAAAAGGAATTGTCGTCCTTTGCCTTCTTTGGTAACTCGATCCAAAATTCTTACGGGGTATCCCAGGTGCTTGAGTAGGTAGGTAGATCGAGGGTCAGCAGTTAGAGTGGATTGAGATTTTGCAAAGCATGGTTTTTGGTAACAAAAATTTTTAAACAAGGAGAATTCGCTTTTGCAAACATTTGAAATGAAATCTCTTTTCCTTTATACACATGTTGGTATGATGAAGGGGGAATTTTTGAACCTTTTAGAATCAAATTGGTTTTAAGATGAAGGCCTTTTCACAATCTTGGTTTTTCTTTTGCAAAAGAGTTTTTAATAAAACTAGGCTTAGAATTACAGTCGTACCCTAGTTCCGTTTGGGATGGTCATGGTCGCAACCACGATACCCGCATACGCCCGGCAAAGAAGCCATGTGGATGCATCACACATGGGGCCCCAAGTTTCGTAGCGGCACGTGTGTCATGATGACAACCCTACCCATTTAGATACTAGTTTCGACTTGATATCCCAAGCAAAATGGAAAGGGGTGATTTTTAGAAAAGGATGAGTACATCCTTTAAAATCTAGGGGAGATTTTGAAGAGGTTTGAAATCGAGCGTGTTTTAAAATCAAATAGTTTTGAAACATGGTTTTTCTCTTCAAACAAAGCGTGACTCTTTTTCAATCATTTGAAACATGGGTAATTTGAAAATGGTTCACAATCACCGCTCGTTTTGTGAAACTTGGTTTTCACAATCAAACAAATCCTTTTCACAATTAACATGTTGCAAAACATTTTGAAGATGAATTTTATTTAAAATAAGTTTGGCTCCTTGGTTGAAATCAAAAGATTTTAAAATAAAACCCGAGCTTTTTTTAGTTTGCAAGCATTTTATCAAAGGTTGATGTGCAAAGTAAAACTTTTGTTTTGAAATGAAAGACTTTCGCAAAGATGTTTTGAAACGAGCCGGCTTTCCAATGCACTCGGGGAGATAGATTTTTAAATCGATTAGCGAGATACCTATATCCCGGAGATCTTGGGATCATTAACAAGTGTTCTTGTACGAAGGGAAAGTCCTTGTATTTAGTGATAAGATGAACTCTCATACAATCTTGAAGACTTGTTCAAGCATGTTACATCGATAAGATTGAATACTTGACTACATGCTTAGTGAGTATCAATGTCTACATTGAGGACAGGAGTTGTAGTAGGGGTAGTCTTTCTTTCTGGGCACTTGGCGATCATGTGGCCCATTTTGTCGCATCCATAGCAGGTGATAAACACGCTACTTGTGATCGCCACGAGGTTCTTTATACCAAGGTTCCGAATTGGCGGAGTGGTCTTCATTCCTTTGATGTCGCATCCCCGAGGTTAGAGTGGTCGGATCCATAGTAAGTGAACGGCACACCGCCCGTAGAAGTAGGTGCGAGCGTTCCACATACTTCGAGCTCCGGGTATGATATGAGTCTCGTGATTGCTCTCATTTGTCGTACTAGTGAGCCACCGAACGATCCATCAATGCGGCATCTCTTCCTTCCATCGACTATTTCATACTCGAGGAGGTCTTCTTCTATCTCAATTGCCTTGTTAATTACTTCTTCAATGGTGTGGTAGGTGCTTCCGGCAAGGACCATTCGGATGCTATCGTTTAGGCCCCTACGGTAGTAGAACACAATATCTTTCTTAGAGTCACGTACGGCGGGTGCGTAACGCAACATGCGGTTGAAGCGGATGTTGTACTCGTGAACACTTCCCTGTTCCTTGCCTTACGCTTCGAATCTCCCTTTTCAAGTCTTCCATTGCATCATCGGCACATAGTGTTTGCGAAAGGCTTCGCCGAACTCTCTCCATGAGATGTTGGTTGGGTTGGAATGGCCATTGCTGAATGTGTTCCACCATGTATGTGCGGAACCCATGAGTTGATGGGCTGCAACCTTCACGCTTTCTTCTTCAAGTGTAGGTGGTCAAGTCTAACTCTTCGCCATATCATATAGCCGGTCTACGGTGATAGGATCTTCGTCGTTCCATCGAAAGTAGGGGGTTTCATCGAGATGAATTCCCTTGCTCATGCCGAGATTTGTTGGACGGTTCTTCGGTGGGGGTTCCATGGAGTTCTTCCTTCTCGGGGTTGAGTCCTCGGGGATGGCTTGTGGCTACCTTGATCACCGTCCATGGTGTCTTTTGAAGGGGTTGAGCAATGGTTCAAGCTACCCGACATCGGGCCGGGCATCTGTTGTAAGGGTCATAAGGATTAGGAATCATGTGCAAGTGACACGATTTATTAACAATTTTAACTCGAGTTTAGATGATTTAAATGATTTAAAAACATTTAAATCTATCCTACACTCGTACAAAGAAGCATGAAGAACCATAAAATCCGATAAAAACCAAGCACTCATTACATTGGGTTGATTACAAGACGATATCCTTGGTAGCTACACCAAAAGATTCGCGAAGAAAACGTACTACGCGTAAGTAGCTTAAAATGGTAGGCATTCTACTCTACTCATGGTACAACTTCTAGCTATACATGGCTTATTCTAATCATCCTCTTCCTACCCCCTTATCATGATGAGTCTTGTCTAAGAAACTAGGTAGGTGGGGTTGAAGAACTTTCTCCCATCTACATGGTTGGGCATGAGTCAGGAAATTCCTCTATATACATTGGCGAACTTCTTCCCATTACCCTATGGCACTATTGGAGGCATCGAGGGCACGGAGTAATAGACGGCAGGAGGCTATGCTCGAAGAGTTCGTACGCATGAATAGCCGTATGGACAATAGGTTGCACAGCAGTAAGGACTGTATCTTCTACCTTAGGAATGGTACAAGGCTTTGGTACAGCGTCTCCTTTCCTAGGAGATTCTACAGGGTCATCTTATAGTAGACTTCGGCTCTTCTAGGCACTACCTATTTGTGGCACATCTATTGTCAGGGGCTCTAACTCTTGAAGCACTTCTTGTAATACTTGGGCGTATCCATCAAGGTACTTGAGGTAGAAGGCATGCCTCTAAAATATCACCATCATTTGCATTGGAGTCCAAGAACATGGTTAGCAAGTCCATTATAAGAGGTAAGCCATGCACGAAATGGTGCAGGGTCGGTAATATAACCGAAAGAAGGGCTGGTTCATCCTATTCTATCATCCAATCCTAAGGGTCTCGTCCTAGGGTCAAGTAACTAGGAGCTGATACCAACTGAAACATCCTCAATTTTCCACGAAGGGAAAATCCACAGAATGATATACAACAGTTGATAATCAATTCCATACATCGAATTCTGAGAATACAGAGTACAAATAGAAGGGTTTACATTAATAATTACAACGCCGCACCGGCGTAAACAAAATATATCTAACATCCGAGAATAGCTTGCGAAGGTGGAAGAAAACGCGGAAGCAAACTTCAAACTCCAACTTGAGCGCAGCACGAGACCTTCTAATCCTTTCAATCCTAACATCACGGGAAAATTGCACACCGCCGGATGTGTGCGAGGCCATGGTCGACCGAATGAGCTTTAGTGGAAAAGAGAAAATAAAGGATCTCGGCGATCCTATATTTGGCCGTGGTTTGCATCCTAGCGCATGCGAAGTAGCAACAAGTATAATAATAATAATAATCAAGTTTAACACATTCCCAAATCCCACACACACATCCATCCACCATCCCATCCATCCCATCCACACATCACCACACCTCACACCCCACACACCACACCCCACCACGCTTCACGTGGCCGGCAAGACGACTCCCTCTCGTCAGGCCTCAACGACCCGCAGCCTCCCAGGCTCACGGCCGGATGTAACATACCCATATCCCAAGAAAGGCAGAAGACTCCTCTCCTAGTCAAGCAAGCATCACACGGGACTGGTCCATAGCCGATGAGTCAGCTATGTATCGATCAATCAACCATACACTCTGCAGAGGTTTCACTATTCCACAAGATAGCCATCATCGATGCGCGCACATCTAGGCAGATATCGATCGCCATAAACCTAGAGCGAATACCATCCCGCCACTCGACCCTGGCCGCCGAGACTGTGAGACATAGTACCAGGCCTCGGGGGTCACTATGTTGGTTAAGGAGGGTGTGAGCACTCTCGGCTCGTACCTCCCGACACATCCGCTTACTCCAGACAGTAATGGCATTCGTTCTACGAGATGGTTAGATCGTCTCCATTCCCATTAGAGAGCGAGTGGAAAGTAAGCGTCCAATGATCCGGTCACTAGCCCTCAAGTCCTTAGGTATTGGCCGACGGCGATGTCTCCCCGTATGGGCTAATCTTTACCGTGCCGCCACGGCACCCCCTTTCCAAGGCTCCACCCCAAGGAGCTCACACCAAGGACACCTCAATCCAAACCAGTTACCCGCCACAGTACTCACAAAGCGGAGATACCCAGTGCCGTATCCCCTCGGCAAGACTCGCTCGAAGCTCGTCGTAATCCCCGTCCGGCCGACTCAACCCTCACCACACACCCAAGACTCACGCAAAGACACCGCTCATCACCATAACCACAAGTCCGGCACCCCAAGCCAAACCATTCCCAGGGGTTCACCACCCGCACCACATATACAATGCAAAGTGGAGTTATAATAAATATGGTGATAATAAATGCAAGCACGCAGAAGGGCGGTAATGTATATAAGTGCGAGCGCAAGGCTGGGTAACATGGTAAAAGGGCCTCGAACAAGGTAAATATAGCTCAGGCAATATCATGCATCATATACTAGCAAAGGAATAAATATAAAGCGCTAGCAATTCTACACATGCAATGTCTAATAGGATTCTCTAAAAGAGGGTGCTGCCATGACACCTGCGATGTCGAGGAAGTAGTGGTACGATTCCGACAGTAGTGGTACAAGTCCTCCTCCGTAGACGTTCGAGATCTCCACCTCACGTCCACAGTCGCTCCTCACCCGAACGACGAAACCGAAACGTAATAGTCGCGTTAGCGACTCCTATAGAATCCACAAAGAAGCAAATGAAATATATAAGAACCAAATGCACTCAAACATAGTCTTAAACTGTACATCTCGATTTTAGATGAATTTCCATATAAAGATCATAATTTTCGAAGCTCGTATGAATAAGTTATGAATTTCCGAAGTTTAATCAATATTCTGAAAAAGATAAACAGCTGATTAACAATAGGCCGACACGTGGCAGCACGTCATTAGGCCACGTGGCGGGCCGACGTGGCCGCCGATGCGGCAATGATAGGTGGGGTCCGCGGTGACGTCATCGCTGACATCATCGTTGACCGAGTCAACCCAAAATGGGCCGGTAATGGGCCTAGATGGGCCGCTACTGGGCCGGATGGGCTTCCTGGGTCGGGCTCGGCCCGCCACGTGGCTTCTTCACGTCGCGCCACGTCGCGCACTCGGATCCGGGTCCGGGTTCCGTCCATGGGTCCTTCGGCCTTGGTTGGTTCACGGTAGACCGCCGTTGACGGTCTATGGGCCACAAGGGTGGTTCACCGTGGACAAAGTCCATTTTACCGATTTCCGTCTCTCGGCCTATATGCCCCAGTCCACGCGGCTTAGACCGGCGGGTTTGGTTCACAGGGTCATGGTCCAAGGTGGATAGCAGCCGTGGGGTCCAGCAGTCAGTGGCTCCAATGCCATGGACCGAGTCTATCTTCCTTCCTCCAACTCCTTCATCTTCTCCATCTCATCCCCTTCCTTTGTCCCGTGCGCGGCGACGGCATGGCCGGCGGCTTGGTGGCGCGTTCGGGTGCCAAGGCGAGGCTCAGCCAACCCCGGCGTGCGCATCGGCACCGCGTCGGCTTGGAGAACTCGTCAAGGTATCCCGTGCTTGCGGAGAGCGTGCGGCGAGGCTTGGCCGCGGCGGCGGCGGCGTAGCCGCGGTGGCGCTCCACGGCACGGGGCAAGGCTGCGTCTTTTGTCCAATTGTCGACGAGGTGGGTCGATTGGGGTCCTCAGGAGGCCATCCGGCTCATCGGCGGCAACCAAAACGCGCGGCGGCGCACGGCACGCGGCAGGGGCACGCGACGGCTTCCGTCGAGCATGGCGGCGCACGGAAAGGTCGGCAAGGCGCCATCTTTAGCGCGTCATCTTCACCAATCGAGGGTGCCACGGCGTGTAGCCACCCACGGCGTGGCTCAACGGCGCAACCTCGCGGAGCGAGGTGGCCGGAGTCGGCCGGCGCAAGTCGCGCCACGGTGGCGCTCCCGGAGCGCCCCGCGCGGGCTCGTCCTCGTCGGTGAAGCAAGGTAGGTCTCCCCCGCGGGCGTCTCGCGCCGGCAACGGGCGCACGGAGTGCGCCCCATCGCGGCGGACGTTGTCCGGGGGGTCCAAGGGTGTCCAAGCTACCTACTTTGCCGGCGTGCGGCGGCGCACCGTGGCATGGTCCGACCACGGCGGCGAACATGGCGGTCTAGTTCGAGCTCGGTGTGTGGTGGCGCCGGTCTCCCTGTGGCTGGGCTGGTCGTGCTCAGTGGGTGCGTGTGTGCCATGAGGCCGGAGATGGCCACGGTCTACGCGCCGAGGCGGCGCCATGACCGGAAAAGCAGGGCAAGATTGGCAAAGGGGCCATGCGGCGTACCAGCGCGGTAGGGAAAGCAGTGGCTCGCGGTTCGGTCCTGGCGGCAGCAGCTCCTCCTCTGGCACGTCCTTCTCCTCCGAGTCCGGCGACATGTGGCTCCCAGCGGCGGCGGCCGGCTTTTCTTCCCCGCCTCCTTTCTTCTCCTCTCCACTCCTCCTTCTTCCTCTGATTCTTGGCGGCTGGGTGTGGTTAGCAAGCCGGAAACGGCGGCGGCTGCTAGGAGAAACCCTAGAGCTCCGGGTTGTCCTACTTATAGGCGCCGGTGCTCATGGAGGTGCGGCGGACGGCTTGATCCGGGTCGAGCGCGATCAGGCGGTCAGGGAGAGCTCCACAGGTCGCTGTCGAGCTCGTGTGGGCTCCAGATGGCAGCGACGGTTGGCGAGTTGCCTTTGCGGCCATGGAGGAGTGGGGGACAGGGGCGACAGGAGCAGGTGCTCGGGCGCGCGCGGGAGGTAAAGTGCTCGCGGCCGCTGGCGTCTTTCACCCCTGCTGTCGGGCGTTGGTCGTCCCAGCTGGCAGCGCTGGTGGCCGTCGATGTCCAGCAGGCGCCGATCGGGTGGTCGTGGCTGGCTGTGTCGTGCGGACGCGGCGGCGTCGTGCGCTCTGTCGTCACAGTGGGAGCAGAGGGCTGGAGGGGAAAGGTATGACATGCGGGGTCCACCGCGGAGTCGGGTCGTCAGCCGCTGGGGCTGGCTTTGTCTTCTTGCGAGCTGAGCGGGCCGCTCTGTTGGGCTAGGCCGGCATGGAGAATGGGGAAAGGAAGATGGGCCAGCTTGGTGGAAAGAAGAAGACAGCAGGCCAGATTGAGTGAACGGGCCAGCAGGCCAAGCTGGGCTCGCTCAATCAGGAAAAAGAGGAAAAGCTCACGGGCCTGATTGGAGAGGGAAAGGAATTGGGCCGGCGGGTTGCTGTAGGCCGAAATGGCCGAAAAATAGGATAGAGGAGGAGAGGCTAGCAGGCCGACTGGGTCTATGGGCCAAATATGCATTGGCATATTTCCCATTCCTTTTCCTTTCCATTTCTGTTTTTAGCCAATTATATATTACATATTATGATTTGATTCATTTGCACATTGTTTCATGGTGGTCATAGATGGTCATAGGTTATGTTGGGATATTAGTCCCACAATATATATATTATTTCATCCATTTATTGTATAAATAAATAGATGTTGGGTTGTTGATTTATTAATCAATACAAGAATCCAATAAAATCCAAATCCAAACCAATCATGTTGTATAACACCTTAATAGATCTATCACGGGCCCAACATAAACATCACACAAGCGACTCGATGGTATAAAGCCTAGGCTATAAGAGGGTGGTACCTATGAGTGATCCGCGTAACTTGTCTGAGACACTAGCTCATGATGCATTGAGGTGCAAGGCTAGGTTTAGTCCAACAGCGACCATGGATAGGTTTCTATGGGGCATATCATCCCCTCTAGAGTTAGCACTAGGTGCTCTATCTAGATTGGCTAAGCATCTAGATCATGGATGGGCAACTAGGTAGCTATACCCAGACTAACTGCTAGTCATACTTCACATAACACCACGGCGACCTGAGGGTCCACTAGGTGTTAAGCATAGGGCTAGGGCATCTCTCTATAAGTTGGCATAGTTAGTAGGTTGCCCCACTAGGGTGGTCTGGTGGGGTTCAGCCATCAAAGTGGTGAGGTAACTAGTCGAGCTAAGTTAGGTAGCTCCTATTATCATGACATTAAGTGTCAACGTTCTCAAGTAGAGAGGTGTTACTATGGGTTGGCATGTGTTACTAGTCTCCAACCAACTAGTGTCTTGTAGATAGTCACTGGGGTACTGGATGGGTTCTACTATCATGGCTTAGGTCTAGGATCGTGGCTCCCCCATGTGGAGTCATGGGCAGAGGTTCACATCACAATGTCTCGGGTTGGGGTGGTAACACTAACCACTAGTTAGCTCTAGTTAGGTTGTAGCTAATGGTAGGGTTTCTACTATGGGCAGGTGAACACGTATACACGTTACACCTTGGTAGTATTGCTACTGGGTCCAGCATAGGGTTGCTAGGGTTTAGGTTTATGACCCAGGGGCTATCACCAGGGCATACTATAGTCATGGGTTGTTCATGGGCTCTCACCGGCAAGTATAGGAGGTTTGCACAGGGTCCTGATCACATGTGGCTTAAGATCCACATTAAGTCACATGTGGTGCTGTCGCGTCACAGAGCTTAACAACTAAGCACAGGTTCTCTATAAGCAACTAGTGGGGTTTCCTATACGACAAGCAACAAACAAGGGTTTATTTAGAAAAAAATTTTGTAGTTCGGATTTTCGGGATGTTACAGTCCTACCCCCTTATCAGAATCTCGTCCCCGAGATTTAAGGTGTGATGTACTCTATGTAACAAGAGTATGGTGATGCTTCCCATAAGTCGGCTTCTAGTTCCATGTAGCTTGATGTGGTTGCTCCACCGAGTTGCGGGGAGTGAGTAGTAGAGTCTTGATTTCTTTGTCTAGATCCTTAGTCGAGTGTGTACGGTTTTAGTGTAGGCGCACTAGGTAGTTCTTGAGGGTTTCCAAAAAGGACATTTCGACGATGGTCAAGGAATTTTGTTGTAGGATGTTTCAACACAGGGTTAGCATGTGGGAGTGATCCGGATTTGTTCGACTATATCATGTCTTCCTAAATTATGGGATGTCATTTAGGCTCCTGATTTCGATCCAGGGTCTAGTGGGTTTTGGGCACACCACGCTTCCGCTGCACTACTCTGATAAGCGTAGTTGTCATCTTTGCTTCTAGTCGACGTAGCCTCTTCAGAAGATCTTGCAAAAGGAATTGTCGTCCTTTGCCTTCTTTGGTAACTCGATCCAAAATTCTTACGGGGTATCCGTGTGCTTGAGTAGGTAGGTAGATCGAGGGTCGCAGTTAGAGTGGATTGAGATTTTGCAAAGCATGGTTTTTGGTAACAAAAATTTTTAAACAAGGAGAATTCGCTTTTGCAAACATTTGAAATGAAATCTCTTTTCCTTTATACACATGTTGGTATGATGAAGGGGGAATTTTTGAACCTTTTAGAATCAAATTGGTTTTAAGATGAAGGCCTTTTCACAATCTTGGTTTTTCTTTTGCAAAAGAGTTTTTAATAAAACTAGGCTTAGAATTACAGTCGTACCCTAGTTCCGTTTGGGATGGTCATGGTCGCAACCACGATACCGCATACGCCTAGCAGCAAGCCATGTGGATGCATCACACATGGGGCCCCAAGTTTCGTAGCGGCACCGTGTGTCATGATGACAACCCTACCGATTTAGATACTAGTTTCGACTTGATATCCCAAGCAAAATGGAAAGGGGTGATTTTTAGAAAAGGATGAGTACATCCTTTAAAATCTAGGGAGATTTTGAAGAGGTTTGAAATCGAGCGTGTTTTAAAATCAAATAGTTTTGAAACATGGTTTTTCTCTTCAAACAAAGCGTGACTCTTTTTCAATCATTTGAAACATGGGTAGTTTGAAAATGGTTCACAATCACTGCTCGTTTTGTGAAACTTGGTTTTCACAATCAAACAAATCCTTTTCACAATTATTTTGTTTAGCAAACATGTTGCAAAACATTTTGAAGATGAATTTTATTTAAAATAAGTTTGGCTCCTTGGTTGAAATCAAAAGATTTTAAAATAAAACTTGAGCCATTTTTAGTTTGCAAGCATTTTATCAAAGGTTGATGTGCAAAGTAAAACTTTTGTTTTGAAATGAAAGACTTTCGCAGCATGTTTTGAAACGAGCTGGCTTTCCAATGCACTCGGGGAGATAGATTTTTAAATCAGATTAGGCAGAGATACCTATATCCCGGAGATCTTGGGATCATTAACAAGTGTTCTTGTACAGAAGGGAAAGTCCTTGTATTTAGTGATAAGATGAACTCTCATACAATCTTGAAGACTTGTTCAAGTATGTTACATCAGATAAGATTGAATACTTGACTACATGCTTAGTGAATATCATTGTCTAGATTGAGGACAGGAGTTGTAGTAGGGGTAGTCTTTCTTTCTGGGCACTTGGCGATCATGTGGCCCATTTTGTCGCATCCATAGCAGGTGATAAACACGCTACTTGTGATCACCACGAGGTTCTTTATACCAAGGTTCTGAATTGGCGGAGTGGTCTTCATTCCTTTGATGTCAGCATCCCTGAGGTTAGAGTGGTCGGATCCATAGTAAGTGAACGACACCGCCTGTAGAAGTAGGTGCGATAGCGTTCCACATACTTCGAGCCCGGGTACGATATGAGTCCGTGATTGCTCTCATTTGTCGTACTAGTGAGCCACTGAACGATCCATCAATGCGGCATCTCTTCCTTCCATCGACTATTTCATACTTGAGGAGGTCTTCTTCTATCTCAATTGCCTTGTTAATTACTTCTTCAATGGTGTGGTAGGTGCTTCCGGCAAGGACCATTCGGATGCTATCGTTTAGGCCCCTACGGTAGTAGAACACCATATCTTTCTTAGAGTCACGTACGGCAGGTGCGTAACGCAACATGCGGTTGAAGCGGATGTTGTACTCGTGAACACTTCCTGTTCCTTGCCTTACGCTTCGAATCTCCCTTTTCAAGTCTTCCATTGCATCATCTGGCACATAGTGTTTGCGAAAGGCTTCGCTGAACTCTCTCCATGAGATGTTGGTTGGGTTGGAATGGCCATTGCTGAATGTGTTCCACCATGTATGTGCGGAATCCATGAGTTGATGGGCTGCAACCTTCACGCTTTCTTCTTCAGTGTAGGTGGTCAAGTCTAACTCTTCTGCCATATCATATAGCCAGTCTACAGCGGTGATAGGATCTTCGTCAGTTCCATCGAAAGTAGGGGGTTTCATCAGAGATGAATTCCCTTGCTCATGCTGAGATTTGTTGGACGGTTCTTCAGTGGGGGTTCCATGGAGTTCTTCCTTCTCGGGGTTGAGTCCTGGGGATGGCTTGTGACTACCTTGATCACTGTCCATGGTGTCTTCTGAAGGGGTTGAGCAATGGTTCAAGCTACCCGATTACTGGCTGGGCATCCTGTTGTAAGGGTCATAAGGATTAGGAATCATGTGCAAGTGACACGATTTATTAACAATTTTAACTCGAGTTTAGATGATTTAAATGATTTAAAAACATTTAAATCTATCCTACACTCGTACAAAGAAGCATGAAAAACCATAAAATCCGATAAAAACCAAGCACTCATTACATTGGGTTGATTACAAGACGATATCCTTGGTAGCTACACCAAAAGATTCGCGAAGAAAACGTACTACGCGTAAGTAGCTTAAAATGGTAGGCATTCTACTCTACTCATGGTACAACTTCTAGCTATACATGGCTTATTCTAATCATCCTCTTCCTACCCCCTTATCATGATGAGTCTTGTCTAAGAAACTAGGTAGGTGGGGTTGAAGAACTTTCTCCCATCTACATGGTTGGGCATGAGTCAGGAACTTCCTCTATATACATTGGCGAACTTCTTCCCATTACCCTATGGCACTATTGGAGGCATCGAGGGCACGGAGTAATAGACGGCAGGAGGCCATGCTTGAAGAGTTCGTACGCATGAATAGCCGTATGGACAATAGGTTGCACAGCAGTAAGGACTGTGTCTTCTACCTTAGGAATGGTACAAGGCTTTGGTACAGCGTCTCCTTTCCTAGGAGATTCTACAGGGTCATCTTATAGTAGACTTCGGCTCTTCTAGGCACTACCTATTTGTGGCACATCTATTGTCAGGGGCTCTAACTCTTGAAGCACTTCTTGTAATACTTGGGCGTATCCATCAAGGTACTTGAGGTAGAAGGCATGCCTCTAAAATATCACCATCATTTGCATTGGAGTCCAAGAACATGGTTAGCAAGTCCATTATAAGAGGTAAGCCATGCACGAAATGGTGCAGGGTCGGTAATATAACCGAAAGAAGGGCTGGTTCATCCTATTCTATTGTCCAATCCTAAGGGTCTCGTCCTAGGGTCAAGTAACTAGGAGCTGATACCAACTGAAACATCCTCAATTTTCCACGAAGGGAAAATCCACAGAATGATATACAACAGTTGATAATCAATTCCATACATCGAATTTCGAGAATACGAGTACAAATAGAAGGGTTTACATTAATAATTACAACGCCGCACCGGCGTAAACAAAATATATCTAACATCGGAATAGCTTGCGAAGGTGGAAGAAAACGCGGAAGCGACTTCAAACTCCAACTTGAGCGCAGCACGAGACCTTCTAATCCTTTCAATCCTAACATCACAGAAAACCGCACACCGCCGATGTGTGCAGGCCATGGTCAGCACCGAATGAGCTTTAGTGGAAAAGAGAAAATAAAGGGATCTGGCGATCCTATATTTGGCTGTGGTTTGCATCCTAGCGCATGCGAAGTAGCAACAAGTATAATAATAATAATAATCAAGTTTAACACATTCCCAAATCCCACACACACATCCATCCACCATCCCATCCATCCCATCCACACATCACCACACCTCACACCCCACACACCACACCCCACCACGCTTCACGTGGCCGGCAAGACGACTCCCTCTCGTCGGGCCTCAACGACCCGTAGCCTCCTGTGCTCACGGCCGGATGTAACATACCCATATCCCAAGAAAGGCAGAAGACTCCTCTCCTAGTCAAGCAAGCATCACACGGGACTGGTCCATAGCCGACGAGTCAGCTATGTATCGATCGATCAACCATACACTCTGCAGAGGTTTCACTATTCCACAAGATAGCCATCATCGATGCACGCACATCTTGGCAGATATCGATCGCCATAAGCCTAGAGCGAATACCATCCCGCCACTCGACCCTGGCCGCCGAGACTGTGAGACATAGTACCAGGCCTCGGGGGTCACTATGTTGGTTAAGGAGGGTGTGAGCACTCTTGGCCTGTACCTCCCGACACATCCGCTTACTCCAGACAGTAATGGCATTCGTTCTACGAGATGGTTAGATCGTCTCCCTTCCCATTAGAGAGCGAGTGGAAAGTAAGCGTCCAATGATCCGGTCACTAGCCCTCAAGTCCTTAGGTATTGGCCGGCAGCCGATGTCTCCCCCGTATGGGCTAATCTTTACCGTGCCGCCACGTCACCCCTTTTCCAAGGCTCCACCCCAAGGAGCTCACACCAAGGACACCTCAATCCAAACCAGTTACCCGCCACAGTACTCACAAAGCGGGGATACCCAGGCCGTATCCTCGGCAAGACTCGCTCGAAGCTCGTCGTAATCCCTGTCCGGCCGACTCAACCCTCACCACACACCCAAGACTCACGCAACACACCGCTCATCACCATAACCACAAGTCCGGCACCCCAAGCCAAACCATTCCCAGGGGTTCACCACCCGCACCACATATACAATGCAAAGTGGAGTTATAATAAATATGGTGATAATAAATGCAAGCACGCAGAAGGGCGGTAATGTATATAAGTGCGAGCGCAAGGCTGGGTAACATGGTAAAAGGGCCTCGAACAAGGTAAATATAGCTCAGGCAATATCATGCATCATATACTAGCAAAGGAATAAATATAAAGCGCTAGCAATTCTACACATGCAATGTCTAATAGGATTCTCTAAAAGAGGGTGCTGCCATGACACCTGCGATGTCGAGGAAGTAGTGGTACGATTCCGACAGTAGTGGTACAAGTCCTCCTCCGTAGACGTTCAGCAGATCTCCACCTCACGTCCACAGGTCGCTCCTCACCCGAATCAGACTCTGAAACCGAAACGTAATAGTCGCGTTAGCGACTCCTATAGAATCCACAAAGAAGCAAATGAAATATATAAGAACCAAATGCACTCAAACATAGTCTTAAACTGTACATCTCGATTTTAGATGAATTTCCATATAAAGATCATAATTTTCGGAGCTCGTATGAATAAGTTATGAATTTCCGAAGTTTAATCAATATTCTGAAAAAGATAAACAGCTGATTAACAATAGGCCGACACGTGGCAGCACGTCATTAGGCCACGTGGCAGGCTGACGTGGCTGCTGATGCGGCAATGATAGGTGGGGTCCGCGGTGACGTCATCGCTGACGTCATCGTTGACCGAGTCAACCCAAAATGGGCCGGTAATGGGCCTAGATGGGCCGCTACTAGGCCGGATGGGCTTCCTGGGTCGGGCTCGGCCCGCCACGTGGCTTCTTCACGTCGCGCCACGTCGCGCACTCGGATCTGGTCTGGGTTCTGTCCATGGGTCCTTCAGCTTGGTTGGTTCACGGTAGACCGCTGTTGACGGTCTATGGGCCACAAGGGTGGTTCACCGTGGACAAAGTCCATTTACTGATTTCCGTCTCTCGGTCTATATGCCCCAGGTCCACGCGGCTTAGACCGGCGGGTTTGGTTCACAGGGTCATGGTCCACGGTGGATAGCAGCCATGGGGTCCAGCAGTCAGTGGCTCCAATGCCATGGACCGAGTCTATCTTCCTTCCTCCAACTCCTTCATCTTCTCCATTTCATCCCCTTCCTTTGTCAGGTGCGCGGCGACGGCATGGCCGGCGGCTTGGTGGCGCGTTCGGGTGCCGAGGCGAGGCTCAGCCAACCCCGGCGTGTGCATCGGCACCACGTCGGCTTGGAGAACTCGTCAAGGTATCCCGTGCTTGCGGAGAGCGTGCGGCGAGGCTTGGCCGCGGCGGCGGCGGCGTAGCCGCGGTGGCGCTCCACGGCACGGGGCAAGGCTGCGTCTTTTGTCCAATTGTCGATGAGGCGGGTCGATTGGGGTCCTCTGGAGGCCATCCGGCTCGTCGGCGGCAACCAAAACGCGCGGCGGCGCACGGCACGCGGCAGGGGCACGCGGCGGCTTCCGTCGAGCATGGCGGCGCACGGAAAGGTCGGCAAGGCGCCATCTTTAGCGCGTCATCTTCACCAATCGAGGGTGCCACGGCGTGTAGCCACCCACGGCGTGGCTCAACGGTGCAAACCTCGCGGAGCGAGGTGGCTGGAGTCGGCCGGCGCAAGTCGCGCCACGGTGGCGCTCCCGGAGCGCCCCGCGCGGGCTCGTCCTCGTCGGTGAAGCAAGGTAGGTCTCCCCCGCGGGCGTCTCGCGCCGACAACGGGCGCACGGAGTGCGCCCCATCGCGGCGGACGTTGTCCGGGGGGTCCAAGGGTGTCCAAACTACCTACTTTGCCGGCGTGCGGCGGCGCACCGTGGCATGGTCTGACCACGGCGGCGAACAAGGCGGTCTAGTCCGAGCTCGGCGTGTGGTGGCGCCGGTCTCCCTGTGGCTGGGCTGGTCGTGCTCGGTGGGTGCGTGTGTGCCATGAGGCCGGAGATGGCCACGGTCTATGCGCCGAGGCGGCGCCATGACCGGAAAAGCAGGGCAAGATTGGCAAAGGGGCCATGCGGCGTACCAGCGCGGTAGGGGAAGGAGAGGCGATGCGTCGGCGGTGGCCTGGCGTGGCGCAGTCGAGGGTGCGGTCGCAGTGGCTCGCGGTTCGGTCCTGGCGGCAGTGGCTCCTCCTCTGGCACGTCCTTCTCCTCCGAGTCCGGCGACGTGTGGCTCCCGGCGGCGGCGTCTGGCTTTTCTTCCCCGCCTCCTTTCTTCTCCTCTCCACTCCTCCTTCTTCCTCTGATTCTTGGCGGCTGGGTGTGGTTAGCAAGCCGGAAACGGCGGCGGCTGCTAGGAGAAACCCTAGAGCTCCGGGTTGTCCTACTTATAGGCGCCGGCGCTCATGGAGGTGCGGTGGACGGCTTGATCCGGGTCGAGCGCGATCAGGCGGTCAGGGAGAGCTCCACCGGTCGCTGTCGAGCACGTGTGGGCTCCAGATGGCAGCGACGGTTGGCGAGTTGCCTTCGCGGCCAAGGAGGAGTGGGGGACAGGGGCGACAGGAGCAGGTGCTCGGGCGCGCGCGGGAGGTAAAGTGCTCGCGGCCGCAGGCGTCTTTCACCCCTGCTGTCGGGCGTTGGTCGTCCCAGCTGGCAGCGCTGGTGGCCGTCGATGTCCAGCGCAGGCGCCGATCGGGTGGTCGTGGCCGGCCGTGTCGTGCGGGACGCGGCGGCGTCGTGCGCTGTCGTCGTCAGTGGGGAGCAGAGGGCGGAGGGGAAAGGTATGACATGCGGGGTCCACCGCAGGGTCGGGTCGTCAGCCGCTGGGGCTGGCTTTGTCTTCTTGCGAGCTGAGCGGGCCGCTCTGTTGGGCTAGGCCGGCATGGAGAATGGGGAAAGGAAGATGGGCCAGCTTGGTGGAAAGAAGAAGAGAGCAGGCCGGATTGAGTGAACGGGCCAGCAGGCCAAGCTGGGCTCGCTCAATCGGGAAAAAGAGGAAAAGCTCACGGGCTTGATTGGAGAGGGAAAGGAATTGGGCCGGCGGGTTGCTGTAGGCCGAAATGGCCGAAAAATAGGATAGAGGAGGAGAGGCTAGCAGCCGACCGGGTCTATGGGCCAAATATGCATTGGCATATTTCCCATTCCTTTTCCTTTCCATTTGTGTTTTTAGCCAATTATATATTACATATTATGATTTGATTCATTTGCACATTGTTTCATGGTGGTCATAGATGGTCATAGGTTATGTTGGGATATTAGTCCCACAATATATATATTATTTCATCCATTTATTGTATAAATAAATAGATGTTGGGTTGTTGATTTATTAATCAATACAAGAATCCAATAAAATCCAAATCCAAACCAATCATGTTGTATAACACCTTAATAGATCTATCACGGGCCCAATATAAACATCACACAAGCGACACGATGGTATAAAGCCTAGGCTATAAGAGGGTGGTACCTATGAGTGATCCGCGTAACTTGTCTGAGACACTAGCTCATGATGCATTGAGGTGCAAGGCTAGGTTTAGTCCAACAGCGACCATGGATAGGTTTCTATGGGGCATATCATCCCTCTAGAGTTAGCACTAGGTGCTCTATCTAGATTGGCTAAGCATCTAGATCATGGATGGGCAACTAGGTAGCTATACCTGACTAACCGCTAGTCATACTTCACATAACACCACGGCGACCGAGGGTCCACTAGGTGTTAAGCATAGGGCTAGGGCATCTCTCTATAAGTTGGCATAGTTAGTAGGTTGCCCCACTAGGGTGGTCTGGTGGGGTTCAGCCATCAAAGTGGTGAGGTAACTAGTCGAGCTAAGGTAGGTAGCTCCTATTATCATGACATTATCGTGGCTCCCCCATGTGGAGTCATGGGCAGAGGTTCACATCACTATGTCTCGGGTTGGGGTGGTAACACTAACCACTAGTTAGCTCTAGTTAGGTTGTAGCTAATGGTAGGGTTTCTACTATGGGCAGGTGAACACGTATACACGTTACACCTTGGTAGTATTGCTACTGGGTCCAGCATAGGGTTGCTAGGGTTTAGGTTTATGACCCAGGGGCTATCACCAGGGCATACTATAGTCATGGGTTGTTCATGGGCTCTCACCGGCAAGTATAGGAGGTTTGCACAGGGTCCTGGTCACATGTGGCTTAAGATCCACATTAAGTCACATGTGGTGTCAGCGTCACGAGCTTAACAACTAAGCACACGGGTTCTCTATAAGCAACTAGTGGGGTTTCCTATACGACAAGCAACAAACAAGGGTTTATTTAGAAAAAAATTTTGTAGTTCGGATTTTCGGGATGTTACAAGAAGATACCAAGAATGCCAAGTCTGCAGATGGAGATAACAAGGTTGATTCTGTGCAGGACTCCAACAAAAATCAGAAACAAAATATGGTGATGGAGAAGAAAGGTTGTGACATATGTGGTCTGAAAAACCACATAACTAGAGAATGTAGGAAATGGTTTTGTGAGATATGCAACTGCAATACTCACTCTACTTATGACTGCATGGTGTGCCTCCCATGGAACTGTGGTCCAGAATTTTGTGCTACACAACTTGAGGGGCAGAGCTTCTTCTACATTGAAGAGATACTTGACACTAAGATCAGTAAGGAGAGGGCCAGCTCTGCAATCATCTCTGTGATCCAAGGGAATGTGAATGCTAGGGATATTGAAAATTTATTTGGCAATCTCGCTTGGGTGATAATGTGGAGGTGGTCCGCTAGACCCCATCGAAGACTCCACATTCATTGTAAGGTTTCCCACAGCACAAATGATGCAGGAATGGTGTCAAATCAAGGCCATGCACATGAAAGGTGACAAAGTGATTCAGATTGACCCATGGACATCTTCTAGCAAAAGTGAAGGGGAGTTGCAGCAAGGATGGTTCATCAAAGGTCAATGATTACCATTGCCAAAGTGGCTGGTCTGGTGGGAAAGGCACATGAAATTGATGAAAAAGCAAGATTTAGGCTGGATTATGTGAGAGTCAAGATTGCTTGTCGAGATGTGACTAGGGTTCCTAGGAGAGCCGAGGCCTTCCTTGGCAACACCAGATATGTGTTTGGATTTGAGAGGGAGGTAGAAGAAGAGGATAAGTTGAAGAATCTGAAAACTGGAGTGAAAATTGATGATGATCAACATCCATCCAAGAAACCGAAACCCGATTTCAATATCAATCCAGGGAAAGGTAATATTACTCTGGGTGGGCGGTGAAAACCGATGAAGACAAGTGGAAGACATGGTAAAGTTGGTGCATCTCGCACCTCCTAAGATGAGATCGAGTCAATATGAATGACAACAAGCCGATGGAAGATATTCAAAAAACATACATCAAACCAACGAGAAAGTGATGAGAGGGGGAAAGTATATATTCCGGAAAGGGTTTGATGACCTTGATACGGAGTAGTGACTCGATGAGAGCTGGTGGCTAACCCGATGGAAGGCCGGACTTCCAAACAATCTGAAAATGTTGAGCAAAGCTGGGCTTTGAAAGTTGTAGAAAGCATGAATGTGGATATGAACAAATTCAAGCCCTTGTTTGGCATGCCCGTGGAAATGATATCGGTAAGGTAAATCTAGATGATGGAGAGTCTCGAGATTCAAACCGACAAGGTGTTGCCCGACACAAATGAGTCGGGTGGAGGGGGTGATGGGGCTCCGGGAATGGAGTCTCCGAAGTATACTTCCCGAGGACAACATCATTCATACACAAAGCAGTCAAATTGTGGGAGATGAGACCATTGGTATTCAAGGAGCTAGTGGGGAGAAAGAAACACGGGGTGATGATCGATCTGGGGTGATGAGCAGATTTTGAATGGGGGAATTCCCGAACAACATGGAGCTGGATATGGATAATTCACGGGGTGGAGTGAATGAGGCAATTCATGGGCCGCAAATTGACAAGAAACAACCCGGAGGAGGAGTGAGAGGCTTATGAAGGAGGTGGCTCTTACTACCAAGGAGAAGAATGAAAGGATGGCCAAGAAAAGAAATTTGGAAGGTAATTTAGCTAACTTCAATAAATTTTCTGTTCTTCCCATTGATGAGCTTGCTGATTTATCCTATAATATGGGTGTGAATACTTCTCATAATAGTTTTGTTGCTTTTGATGTAATGAAAGATTTAGAAGAAACTAGACACAACTTGTATATGAAATCTCAAATGGATAATATTGCTAACCCATCAAAGCAGAGGGTGCCATTGAGCTTGATAAGTCACCTTTACCTATCTGTTGGATGCAAGATGAATCTTCGATACTGAGAAGATTTCACTTTAGTCCAATCTAAGAAAAAATCTAGGGAAAAAAGGAAAACAAGTGAGATTTTCTCCCAGTGGGTATAATAAAAATAGATACCAGGCAAAACCTATTGCAAGGAAAGGTGGGAACCCCAACCTGCCTCGGGTCTAAAAAGAAACTAAACCCGTAATTAAATGACAATACAAGGTATGATCTGGAATTATAGGGGCCTCGGAAAATCGGGGTTGCCTCTTTCTTGTCTTCTATGATTTACCAATATGATTTACACTTTGTGGGTATTCAAGAAACAATGCTAGAAGATGTTGAAGATAGTCTGTTAAGAAAGTTTGATTCTAACCAAGATTTTCTTTGGATGAGGAATCCCTCCAAAGGTAAATGGGGCATTCTTGTGGGGGTTAAATTGGACTTTTATGATGTTGGTAGTTTTAAACAAGGAGAGTATATGCTTCAGTTGAACCTTTGGGATAAGGTCAACAAGACAAAATGGAACTTGATTACTGTTTATGGGGCTGCTCAAGAAGAACATAAAGCTGATTTTCTAACCGAGCTTGCTCAATCCCGCTCTTCTAGCAAAGAACCTATGTTGATTGGTGGGGATTTCAATATAGTGAGATATGCCAATGAGAGAAATACTAAAACTGGTCCTCACAGACATTCGACTTGTTCAATAGCCTCATTCATACTTATGAACCGAGAGAAATTGTTATGAGTGGAGGTATTTACACATGGTCTAACCAGCAGGACTTCCCTATCCCTGGAAAAGTTGGATAGGATTCTTTGCTCTAAGGAGTGGGAGGACCTTTTCCTTTAATAATGGTTAAAAAGTTGCCTAGAGAGGTTTCGACCATAACCCCTTAATCATGCCGATCGAGGGGGTTACAACTAGTAGAGTAATTCAGTTGATTTGAACTTGGTTGGTTGAAAAACCCCGATTTTTTTGAAAAAGTAGAACATATCTGGAAAAAGCCTTGTAGAGCTAAGTCTCCTCTGGATAAAATCCAGCAGAAGCTTAAGCTCATTAAACAATACTTTAAAGGGTGGCGAGTTAATGTAGCTAGTGAGATGAGGAAAAAAGGAAAGAGCTACAGGTGAGTTGATTGAGCTAGAACAACTAGAAGAAATGAATTTATTGTCTCAAGAACAATGGATTAAAAAATCACTGATTCTTGGTGAGAATCTCAAGTTATATGAGCAAGAGGAACTTTATTGGATGGCTAGGTCCCATGAAAATTGGCTGCTCCAAGGTGACCTAAATACAAAATATTTCCACAGAGTAGCAAGTGGGAGGAAAAGAAAAAATGCTATTCTAAGTCTAAGTAAAGATGATGAAACAATTGAAGGTGATGAAAATCTTTTGGCACATGCCTCGAGAATACTATGCTAAACCTGTTTGGCCCTAGACAAGAGTGTAATATTACACTTGATGAAGGTCTCTTGGAGGGGCTGTGATACTATCCAAAAGCAGATAATACCACCCTCGCAAACCATTTTCTGAAACGAGAAATATGGGAGGCATTATCTCAAATGGAGAAGAATAAAGCACTGGGCCTGATAGCATTCCAATTGAGTTCTATCGGCTTCTTGCCGGAAGTTTATTAAGGAGGATATAATGAGGTTGTTTGATGACTTCCACAGTGGAAATGTAGATATTAGTAGAATCAATTATGGAATCATTACCTTGCTTCCTAAAGTTACTTTGATGCTGCAAAAATACAGCGAGTATAGACCTATTTGCCTTCTAAAAGCTCCGTATAAGCCGATAACCAAGACCCTCACTATAAGGTTGGAATCACATGCCGATAAACTGATTCATCCAAGACAAACGACTTTCATGGGGAGGAATATAATGCTGGGGTAATGGTGTTGCATGAAATCATTCATGAGACCAAAACAAGAAAAGAATGTGGCATCATCCTTAAGTTAGATTTCGAAAAAGCCTATGACAAAGTTAGTTGGCATCTCTTGTTTTCTTGTCTTGAGGCTAGAGGATTTGCCCCTAAATGGATACAATGGATAAAACAGGTGGTGACTGGGGGGACTGCAAGTGTTAAGATGAATGATAAAATAGGTCACTACATTAAAAGCTTCAAAGGGGTCAGGCAGGGAGATCCTCTGTCTCCTATCCTTTTCAATTTTGTGGCCGATTGTCTAACCGAGAATGGTTCATAGAGCCCAAAGAAATGGCCTCGGTAACTGGTTTAATTGAGCACATTAGACCTGGTGGAGTAGCAATCCTCCAATATGCTGATGACACAATTGTGTGCATTAAGCATGATCTCGGAAGGGGCAAGAAATTTGAAGTTGCTTCTTTATCTTTATGAGATGATCTCTCGGGCTCAAGATTAACTTCGTAAAAGTGAAATTGTGGTAATAAATGATTATGATAATGTGGCTGCTTCTTATGCTGAAATCTTTAACTGTCAGACTACTACCTTTCCCATCAAATACTTGGGAGTCCCCATAAGTCCAAGCAGATTGCATGTTGCTGATTGGAACCCTTTGCTTGATAAAAATGCTAAGAAATTAGATGTGTGGAAAGGTTCTTCGATGTCTATAGCTGGGAGATCAACTCTTATCACTGCCAGCCTGAATAATACCCCTATGTATCACATGTCCATTTATAGACTTCCTAAGACTACTATTAAGCATATGGATAAAGTTAGAAGGACTTTCTTTTGGCAAGGTGGGCATACCAAGAGAAAGTACCACCTTGTGAAATGGTTCAAAATCTGTAAGAGTAAGAAGAAGGGTGGTTTGGGGATTAAAGATATAAGTCTCTTGAACATAAGCTTGTTGTGTAAATGGTGGTGGAAGTTGGAGAAGGAATCTGGTTTATGGCAGGACATTGTCTCCTATAAATACATGAGAAGGAAAACAATATCTAATGTTAAGCATAAACAAAGTGACTCACCCATTTGGGCAGACCTCCTTAAAATAAAACATGTGTATCTACAGGGGAGGAAAGTCGTTATAAGAAATGGGGAGAACACTAGTCTTTGGTTGGACACTTGGTTGCTTGATGAACCGCTAGCTCACTTACATCCTGTCTTGTTCAAATTGTGCAATCAACAAGATGTTACTGTGGCCCAGGTGGTCAGAAATGAATTACAAATTTCCTTCAGCAGATGGTTGACTCCTGAACTGGAGATGGAGTGGAGGATACTACTTGAGAAAATCATGAACACTCACTTGAGTCAAGGAGTGGATCAGATTACCTGGAAGTTAGGCTCCAAAGGAAAATTTCTACGTGAAGTCAGTTTACAATGCATTAACCAAGTAGTGATAATGGGTCATCTCACAAAGAAATTTGGAAAGGGAAAGTCCCTGCAAAAATTAAGATTTTTTGTGGTTAGTGGCAAATAATGCCATCTTGACTAAAGACAATCTCCTTAAAAGGAAATGGGTAGGGGAGTCATCATGTTATTTCTGTCCTCATGATGAAACTACTGATCATTTGCTGTTTTCATGTTCATTTGCAAAATGTGTGTGGGGGGTAATTGCTACTGCTCTTGGTGCAACTGACATTCCTAGCAATCTCTCACAAAGTTGGGCTTGGTGCCAGAAGTGGCTGAAGCACCAAAAACACTCCCATGCCTTGGGTATAGGGGCTGTTTGTTGGGCAATTTGGAAAACTCGCAATAATGTATGTTTTGAAGGAAAGAAAGTACAAAATCCCCTAACTGTTGTTAGCTATGCCTGTGCGTTAATGAAAAATTGGGCAGGTTTGTTGAAGAACATCGACAAGGAAGAAATGCTCGCTGGGATCGACACTATGTTCAAGACAGCGGTGCAAATGTTGCAGGTGGAACCCCTCCAATGCTGATGCTGCCGGCTCCGAGCGAAGATGGAGGCATGGAGCAAGAAGATGTGCACCAGATCGGGAGGAGCCTGAAGCAAATGGAGGCCAAATTTGATGAGTCTATCATCTGAAGAGCGAGGATGGAATCCTCTGCTTTGCTATGGCGCAATCAATGAGGAGAAGTTTAGAAAAAATATTTCCTAGAGCTCTTTGCCGGGGTGGAATTTGTTTTGTCTGTAATCTGTCACTTTTACTAGACCATCCTTGTCTCTTCCTGAACATGTCCCAACTTGCTTGTATTTCCGTTATTCTTGAGTAATGGAAATGGGGGAGCCCCCCTTATTCGAAAAAAGATTCAGATGAGTGATCATGCATCAGAATTCTGTAGATGGACAAACTTTACCTTTTTCCTTGTACACAATTATAAATCATCTTAGGCAACACATGATGCTTCCAGGTTGATGGATGTTTAAGAGCATGAGGCTTTTAAAGATGGGCAAACTTTGGCCTCGTTTGGCAGGGCTTGCTTAGTTAAGTAAATTTTATTTATGCCAGTATCCATATGTCATCAATTTTGTACGGGATGGGTGACGCACTCTCCTCAGTTGTATACTTTGGGTATGGTTTCCATTTTAAAAAAACTGGACCATCAGTTGTTTTTGTTTTTATTCGTCTCATAAAATTTGCGGAAAATCTTTTACCATCCTTTTGGAAAAAATGACACATAGGACTCTGTACAAGTTGCCTTGGGCTTGATGACGCCTGGAATTATACGGTGAAGCAGAGTGCTGAATAGGACTCCTTGTGCTCAAACTTTGGCACTAGTGTTTTCATATTCTTTTGGTCGCGTATTTGTAAATTAATGAAGGTTCCGTCTTGGATTGTTAAAATGAACGAACATGTGGCGATGAATGAAGCGTTCGGTATTCAAGGTTGTCCTCTGCTTTTCCATTCCCTGCGCAAGAACTGTTTGTTGATCCTCTGCTCTTTAGCCTGCACCAATATACACATATACATCCTCTGCATCCTCTGCTTTGAACGGAAGGAAAACATAACAGAGCATAGCAGAAACTCAACACATGCAACTCAGCTCCTTTTGGGCCTTGATGGTGTTCACGTCCGTCCAGCGTTTGTGCTTTTTCTTTTCAGACCCATGCAAACACCAACTCCCCTGCTTCTTAGCCTCCTTTGAATGCTAAGGAAAATGTAACGGAGCAGATCACAACCCAACACCAGCATTCCGATCTGCCAAGTGTTGACAGCAGTGGGGGTGCACAAGAACTGGGGTTGGGTCCCGCAGATGAATGTTCACATCGTATAAGAGCTGTATGGATTAGCATGTCCAATCAATTTTGCCACGCATTCTACTCAACCTGTGAACTAGTAGTACGGACAGATCATCAACTTCGACAATTGGATGCATTTATAAACAGTGAGTGAGCAGGCCGCAGGCGCAATGAGATTTCTTGGCATAATTTGTTCTGCACCTGAGAGGAGGAAAACACCAGAGCGCCTTTTTACAAAGCAGAGCAGAGCACCGAAGCCAGGCACCCTCCACCCACTCGCTTGGGCTTGCATTGCACATTTGCACCCGCATACCTCTGCACTCTGCATAGCACGCTACTCGGGTAGACGATGGAGAAAAGAAACCAGATATATCATATTATATACATGCAACTTAGCCCTTGCCACCGTTCATATGGATAATCATGGACAATCAATCTTGCCACATTTCTCCTGTAGTAAACTAGTACTAGTTGAGCGTCAACTCGACCAATTGGAGTTATTATTATGTGAAGCGAGTGAGCTGATCACAGGTGCAATGATATTTCTTTGCAAAATTTGCCAATGACGAACTTCTAATGGCACCAAGCGGTCAATAGATATATATGATGACGGTCAGGAAGATGGTGAACCACCACCAACTCTTTAGTTCTATTTATCACCAACTTTCCTTTCGAGAATAGAAAAAAAAAATAATCTCTATCTGCTGCACTTTCACCAATATGAAAAAAACCTCCCAAACAATAACAGCGTTCTTGTTCGGGAGGTTTATATTAATTTTTTTGAGGGAAACATGAGGGGCAAGCCCCTACTGGAATTTATTGAAATAAAATTGAGGAATTACAAAAATGTGCATTAAGAAGTAAAATTAAGAGACAAAAAAGGAGGTAAAGAAAATAAACCAAGCTAGCGAAATCAAACTAGCTGCTTAACCATAGTTCAATGGATGGAAAGTACTTCCTTTTGGCGTGCAAGAGAAGTAGCGCAAATTTCTCTTTTGAAGTCTCTTTTTGACTCTTCAATTGATTGCTTAAACAGGAGGTTTGCTTTAATCAGTTGGCCTACATGCTTAGTCTTGAACATACCTTCGATGACCAAACAAACTGAATGCTGAGTGGGATTGGTGTGACATCCTCTGTACTTAGTACTAGTATATTGTAGAGATGAAGATTATTAAGCACTGGAGGAGATGACCTGCACACCACTGCAGCCTGGTTGACTCAGTAAAGAAAGGAAGAAAAAACGATGGATGTTAGAATGGAGTGTGGTGGTTACGATTGACAAGGACACCGACTAACAAAGTCTGCATTGGCGTGCCACTAATCAACCTGCCTGTACTTTTTAGATAAAGAAAGCTTACTTTTTTAAGAGCAAATACTTCGAGTTGATACTTTTTACAAAGCTTTTGAAAAAAATATTTTCGGCCTCTGCCTTTCAAGCACACAGCCAGCAGGGGAGAAAAAAAAAACCACACACACTCTAGTGCCTATCAATTCGAAGACTAACCAAGCTAATGAAAAATCGTCAGACAGCAGAAGAAGCTGGGTACAAACAAGTCCTCCTGTTAATTTCCTCCGTCATCCCATCGGATCCAGCAAAGTGAATCCAAACAAGATTAGCCACTCAGGTCGGTTCTCCGCCGGCCAGCAGCCAGACGTTCATCTTCTTTAGCTACTATGTTTTCTCGCTCACTTTGCTGCCACGTGCGCCGTTGACACCGCTCACGGCCCAAAGCCTCTCCGTTGGGCAGTGGAAGGATTGTGTGGTGTGTATTATGCCCGATGTTACTAATAAATCTGTTAGATCAGTGATTTAGATCGTGGTAACAAATCTGTTAGTAGTATTTCTCTTCGATTGGTTACTAATAATCTGTGCTTCTGGATGATTAGCAGGTACTGTACGCTTGAGCCATGGCGTCCATCCTTGATGCTTTTGCACCCTACCTCAAGAAGCTGATTGCAGACTTGGCTGACCAAGAGGTGCGCTTGCTGCTTGGGGTCTCTAGCGAGATCAAGAAGCTGGAGGACAACATGGAGAGCCTCGAAGCATTCCTTGCTGATGCCGAGAAGAGGCGCATAACTGATAAGGTTGTGCAAATATGGGTGAAGAAACTCAAGGACGCCATGTATGATGCCACCGACATTTTAGACCTGTGTCAACTTGAGGCCGACAAGCGGAGGGGGTCCAAAGGAAGCAGAGTGGAAGACAAGGCGCCCAGCTGTGGCCAATCGTTGCTTTTCTGCCTGCAAAATCCTTTGTTCGGTCACAAGATAGGCAAGAGAATCAAGGAGCTCAACCAGCGACTAGACAACATCTACAAGGAGGCAGACAAGTTCAAGTTCAATATTGGCCTTGGTTCCATGCCAGAGCCAAGGATGCTAGCTGCTACTGAAAGGTCCAATCAAAAGATGACGTCTGAGTTCAATCAGTCAGCCATCGTGGGTGAGAAGATCGAGAAGGATACGAAGGAGCTTGCTCAATTGCTAATTACCGATGACAAGCACGAGCTCAAGGTGGTGTCCATTATAGGTGCGGGTGGCATGGGAAAGACGACCCTTGCTCAGAAAATCTTCAGTGATAGAACAAACATCATCAATGGAATAACTGTCGAAGAACACTTCAAACTAAAGATATGGCTGAGCGTCACACAACACTTTGATGAGGCTGATCTACTCAGGATTGTAATCAAACATGCTGGTGGGGTCCATGGTGGGGAGCAAGAAAAGACACTTCTCACTAGGACCTCACTGAAACCTTGTCCATGGGCAGGTTTCTTCTGGTTTTAGATGATGTATGGAGTAATAAAGCATGGAGTCATGTGCTTAGTGTTCCAGTTAGAAATGCCAGCCAGAAACACCTAGGAATTGGGTCCTCATCACGACAAGATTTAGTGACCTGGCTCACCAAATGGGAGCTTCCTTCTACCAACACCATGTCAGCCCACTCGATGGAGAGGATGCCTGGTCCTTGCTCAGAAAACAACTGCCACCAACTCAGGTTAGTCTATATAAGATTCAGTGACCCAAAAATTGTAGTTTGCTCCAACTCAATGTGTGCATTCAGTTAAGTCTACAGATTTAGAGCTTGTTTTGATGTCATTTGTTCCAAAACTATAGCATATTGATATCATTCGTTCCAAAAACTATAGCATAAAAATATAGTTTTATAAGAAAAGATGTTCTACTATTCCCCTGGGCCATTATTAATAATCTAAAGTTTAAACACTGATATGCAACAAATTTTCCATCTATATTGTTATTAAAAATATCAAAAGACCCCTAAATATTCATCTAAACTATCCATGTCTTCCATTAGTATCTAAATTAGCCACTGGTACTATTGCAGAAAAATAAAAACCCTTCAAATTACACACTCCACCCATTATGAAAATTATGCCCAAAGTACCATTTATAGAAATTACTAACTCCAACCTTGATTAATATATGATAAAACCTCTTCATTTGTCCTTGAGTTTTCATTTATTAGTTTGGTCTAATTCATACTATTTCAAATTCGCCTAAGTTCAAAGATAGGGCAATAATATCCTCCATTGTCAAACAAGCCTAATTAGATCCTCCATTGTCAAACTAGTGGATCCAATCGGGGTGAAACACAAGATATATCAATTCCTTCCTTAAATTGTAGGTGTTCTAGTGCATAAACATGTGAAAGGACATGCTGACTTATCTACACCTAAAATTGACTACAAAAATCAGAAATCATTTTCAGCAATTTATGCAAGATTTAATGCTTTGGGTGGAACTTCCAAGGGCAGCCCTGTTCCTCGTGAGGTTGTCCCACAAATGGCAAACTGAAACTTAGCATTCGAGATTCTTCTAGGAGGCAGGATACAAAAGAATATATTTTAATCAGCTAATGGCTTATCATTGTTTTACAAATAAATAATGTAAATTCAATGTTTTATTAGTGGAAATGGTTGCATGGATATTTGTTTGCCAACAAGTAGTCTTAAAACACTGGCAGGTATGTGATGGAACTGATCACCTGAAAGATGTTGGAATGAAAATTATCAGTAAGTGTGGAGGTTTACCACTTGCTATCAAAGTGATGGGAGGACTGCTAAGTACGAAGTACCGAAGCAGCAGCATGATTGGGAGGCTGTTTTGAACCATCATGCATGGTCAGTAGCTGGATTACCGAAGGAACTGGACAACGCGATCTATTTGAGCTATGAGGATTTGTCTCCACAGCTGAAGCAGTGCTTCCTGTACTGCTCACTTTGCCCAAAAGGTACAAGTTTTAGGCAACGTGTAGTTGTTCGGATGTGGATTAGTGAGGGATTTATCAGTCCACCAGACAGATGCAGTACTTCATATGGTGATCGGCTAGAAGAAATAGCAGATGGGTATTACCAGGAGCTAATCATGAGGAATCTAATTGAACCAACTGAAGAATCAGCACT
>JAENPR010001577.1:0-131961 GCA_018135685.1 Themeda triandra
GCCTCATCCACCACAATGTTTGTCATCACCCGAGAGCCCGAACGGCCCTTAACCACAGGCTCCATGACTCGTAACTTCCTTATTTGCACACACGATCGTGCGCGCACCACGCCAGATCCCGTGCATCCTATGGCTCCCGACCGGGTCAAGCATGCCCGTACGCCATGGTTAAGCCATTTTGATGCCTCTTTCCTCTCCACCATAGAGTTTTCCATCACCCAAGAGCCCGAAGGGCGCTTAACCACGGTTCCACGGCCCCAAAACCGCCATATTTGCACACACAACCATGCCGCCACATGGTCGGTTCCAACGCGTCCTATGGCTCCGGCACAGAGTCAAGCATGCCCGTACACCATGGTTAAGGCATTTTGACACATCTCGGGGCTTCTCTACCATAGTGTTTGCCATAGCTCAAGAGCCCGAATGGCCCTTAACCTTGGCTCCACGGCTTAAGCGCCATTTGCACACACGACTTTCCGCCGCATGGCCGGTTCCGCGGCGTCCTACGGCTCCTCGCGCACCAAGTCAAGCACGCCCATGCGCCATGGTTAAGGCGTTTTGACACCTCGGCCTCTCCACCACAGCATTTATTGTGGCTCGAGGACCGAATGGCCCTTAACCATGGCTCCACAGCTCTAGAACCGCCATATTTGCACACACGACTATGCTACCGCACTGCCTAGGTTCTGCGTGTCCCGGCTCTCGGCACTAGGTCAAGCACGACCGTATGCCATAGTTATGGTGTTTTGATGCCTCCGGCCTCACCACCACAATGTTTGTCATCACCCGAGAGCCCGAACGGCCCTTAACCACAACTCCATGACTCCAGAACTTCCATATTTGCACACACGACCGTGTCTTTGCCGCACGTGCCGGATCTGTGCATCCTATGGCTCCGACACCGGTCAAGCATGCCCGTACGCCATGGTTAAGCCATTTTGATGCCTCTCTCCTCTCCACCATAGAGTTTTCCATCACCCAAGAGCCCGAAGGGCCCTTAACCACGGTTCCAAGGCTCCAAAGCGCCATATTTGCACACACAACCATCCGCCGCATGGTCGGTTCAACGCATCCTATGGCTCCCGGCACGAGTCAAGCATGCCGTACGCCATGGTTAAGGCATTTTGACACATCTCGGCTTCTCTACCATAGTGTTTGCCATAGCTCGAGAGCCTAAATGGCCCTTAACCTCGGCTCCACGGTTCCGAAGCGCCATATTTGCACACACAACTTTCTTGCCCCGCACCCGGTTCTGCGCGTCCTACGGCTCCCGCACCAAGTCAAGCACGCCCATGCGCCATGGTTAAGGCGTTTTGACACCTCCGGCCTCTCCACCACAGCATTTATTGTGGCTCGAGGACCGAATGGCACTTAACCATGGCTCCACGGCTCTAGAACTGCCATATTTGCACACACGACTATGCTACCGCACGGCCCGGTTCTGCGTGTCCTACGGCTCTCGGCACTAGGTCAAGCACGACCGTATGCCATAGTTATGGTGTTTTGATGCCTCTGGCCTCACCACCACAATGTTTGTCATCACCCGAGAGCCCGAACGGCCCTTAACCACGGCTCCATGACTCAGAACTTCCATATTTGCACACACGTTTGTCTTTGCGCCGCCCCGGATCTGTGCATCCTATGGCTCCCGGCACCGGTCAAGCATGCCCGTACGCCATGGTTAAGCCATTTGATGCCTCTCTCCTCTCCACCATAGAGTTTTCCATCACCCAAGAGCCCGAAGGGCCCTTAACCACGGTTCCACGGCTCCAAAACGCCATATTTGCACACACAACCATTTCGCCGCATGGTCGGTTCCAACGCGTCCTATGGCTCCTAGCACAGAGTCAAGCATGCCCGTACGCCATGGTTAAGGCATTTTGACACATCGGCTTCTCTACCATAGTGTTTGCCATAGCTCGAGCACGAATGGCCCTTAACCTCGGCTCCACGGCTCCGAACGCCATATTTGCACACACAACTTTGCCCCCGCACGGCCGGTTCCTGCGCGTCCTACGGCTCCTCGCACCAAGTCAAGCACGCCCATGCGCCATGGTTAAGGCGTTTTGACACCTCCGGCCTCTCCACCACAGCATTTATTGCGGCTCGAGGACCCGAGTGGCCCTTAACCATGGCTCCACGGCTCTAGAACTGCCATATTTGCACACGACTATGCTACCGTACTGACCGGTCCGCGTGTCCTATCCTCTCGGCACTAGGTCAAGCACGACCGTATGCCATAGTTAAGGTGTTTTGATGCCTCTGGCCTCACCACCACAATGTTTGTCATCACCCGAGAGCCCGAACGGCCCTTAACCACGGCTCCCATGACTCAGAACTTCCATATTTGCACACGATTGTGCTTTGCCGCACGGCCGGATCTGTGCATCCTATGGCTCCGGCACCGGGTCAAGCATGCCGTACGCCATGGTTAAGCCATTTTGATGCCTCTCTCCTCTCCACCATAGAGTTTTCCATCACCCAAGAGCCCGAAGGACCCTTAACCACGGTTCCACGGCTCCAAAAGCGCCATATTTGCACACACAACCATGCCGCCGCATGGTCGGTTCTGCGTCCTATGGCTCCCGGCACGAGAGTCAAGCATGCCCGTACGCCATGGTTAAGGCATTTTGACACATCAGCAGTTCTCTACCATAGTGTTTGCCATAGCTCAAGAGCCGAATGGCCCTTAACCTCGGCTCCACGGCTCGTAAGCGCCATATTTGCACACACGACTTTTCTTTGCCACACCTGGCCGGTTCCTGCTTGCGTCCTATGGCTCCTCGCACCAAGTCAAGCACGCCCATGCACCATGGTTAAGGCATTTTGACACCTCGGCCTCTCCACCACAGCATTTATTGAGGCTCGAGGACTCGAATGGCCCTTAACCATGGCTCCACGGCTCTAGAAGCGCCATATTTGCACAAACGACTATGCTACCGCACGGCCGGTTCTGCGTGTCCTACGGCTCTCGGCACTAGGTCAAGCATGACCGTATGCCATAGTTAAGGTGTTTTGATGCCTCTAGCCTCACCACCACAATGTTTTTCGTCACCGAGAGCCCGAACGGCCCTTAACCATAGCTCTATGACTCCAGAACTTCCATATTTGCACACACGACTCTGCTTTGCCGCACGGCCGGATCTGTGCATCCTATGGCTCCGGCACCGGGTCAAGCATGCCCGTACGCCATGGTTAAGCCATTTTGATGCCTCTCTCCTCTCCACCATAGAGTTTTCCATCACCCAAGAGCCCGAAGGGCCCTTAACCACGGTTCACGGCTCCAAAAGCGCCATATTTGCACACACAACCATCTTTGCCGCATGGTCGGTTCCAACGCGTCCTATGGCTCGGCACGAAGTCAAGCATGCCCGTACACCATGGTTAAGGCATTTTGACACATCTGGTTTCTCTACCATAGTGTTTGCCATAGCTCAAGAGCCTGAATGGCCCTTAACCTCGGCTCCACGGCTCCAGAACTGCCATATTTGCACACACGACTTTGCTGCCGCACGGCCGGTTCCTGCGCGTCCTACGGCTCCTCGCACCAAGTCAAGCATGCCCATGCGCCATGGTTAAGGCATTTTGACACCTCTGGCCTCTCCACCACAGCATTTATTGTGGCTCGAGGACCCGAATGGCCCTTAACCATGGCTCCATGGCTCTAGAAGCGCCATATTTGCACACACGACTATGCTACCGCCACGGCGGGTTCTGCGTGTCCTACGGCTCTCGGCACTGGGTCAAGCATGACCGTATGCCATAGTTAAGGTGTTTTGATGCCTCTGGCCTCACCACCACAATGTTTGTCATCACCCGAGAGCCCGAACGGCCCTTAACCACAGCTTCATGACTCCAGAACTTCCATATTTGCACACACGCTTGTCTTTGCCGCCTTGCACGGCGGATCCTGTGCATCCTATGGCTCCGGCACCCGAGTCAAGCATGCCCGTACGCCATGGTTAAGCCATTTTGATGATTCTCTCCTCTCCACCATAGAGTTTTCCATCACCCAAGAGCCCGAAGGGCTCTTAACCATGGTTCCATGGCTCCAAACTGCCATATTTGCACACACAACCATCCGCCGCATGGTCGGTTCCAACGCGTAATATGGCTCCCGGCACGAGTCAAGCATGCCCGTACGCCATGGTTAAGGCATTTTGACACATTTGGCTTCTCTACCATAGTGTTTGCCATAGCTCGAGAGCACGAATGGCCCTTAACCTCGGCTCCACGGCTCCGAAGCGCCATATTTGCACACACGACTTTTCTTTGCCGCGCACGGGTTCCTGCGCGTCTACGGCTCCTCGCACCAAGTCAAGCACGCCCATGCGCCATGGTTAAGGCGTTTTGACACCTACGGCCTCTCCACCACAGCATTTATTGTGGCTCAAGGACCCGAATGGCGCTTAACCATGGCTCCACGGTTCGGAAGCGCCATATTTGCACACACGACTATGCTACCGCACAGCCGGTTCCTGCGTGTCCTACAGCTCTCGGCACTAGGTCAAGCACGACCGTATGCCATAGTTAAGGGGTTTTGATGCCTCTGGCCTCACCACCACAATGTTTGTCATCACCCGAGAGCCCGAACGGCCCTTAACCACAGCTCCATGACTCCAGAACTTCCATATTTGCACACACGACTATCCTATGGCTCCCGGCACCGGGTCAAGCATGCCCGTACGCCATGGTTAAGCCATTTTGATGCCTCTCTCCTCTCCACCATAGAGTTTTCCATCACCCAAGAGCCCGAAGGGCCCTTAACCACGGTTCCACGGCTCCAAAACTGCCATATTTGCACACACAACCATGCTGCCGCATGGGCGGTTCCAACGCGTCCTATGGCTCCGGCATGTAGAGTCAAGCATGCCCGTACGCCTTGGTTAAGGCATTTTGACACATCGGCTTCTCTACCATAGTGTTTGCCATAGCTCAAGAGCCGAATGGCCCTTAACCTCGGCTCCACGGCTCCGAGGCGTCATATTTGCACACACGACTTCTTTGCCCGCACGGCGGTTCTGCGCGTCCTACGGCTCCTCGCACCAAGTCAAGCATGCCCATGCGCCATGGTTAAGGCGTTTTGACACCTCCGGCCTCTCCACCACAGCATTTATTGCGGCTCGAGGACCCGAATGGCCCTTAACCATGGCTCCACGGCTCTAGAACTGCCATATTTGCACACACGACTATGCTACCGCACGGGTTCCCGCGTGTCCTCTGGCTCTCGGCACTAGGTCAAGCATGACCGTATGCCATAGTTAAGGTGTTTTGATGCCTCGGCCTCACCACCACAATGTTTGTCATCAATCGAGAGCCCGAACGGCCCTTAACCACAGCTCCATGACTCGAACTTCCATATTTGCACACACGTTGTCGCCGCACGGCCGGATCTGTGCATCCTATGGCTCCGGCACCGGTCAAGCATGCCCGTACGCCATGGTTAAGCCATTTTGATGCCTCTCTCCTCTCCACCATAGAGTTTTCCATCACCCAAGAGCCCGAAGGGCCCTTAACCATGGTTCCACGGCTCCAAAACGCCATATTTGCACACACAACCATGCTTTGCGCCGCATGGTCGGTTCCAATGCGTAATATGGCTCCCGGTACGAAGTCAAGCATGCCGTACGCCATGGTTAAGGCATTTTGACACATCTAGCTTCTCTACCATAGTGTTTGCCATAGCTCGAGAGCCGAATGGCCCTTAACCTCGGCTCCACGGCTCGTAACCGCCATATTTGCACACATGACTTTGCCGCCGCACGGCCGGTTCTGCGCGTCCTACGGCTCCTCGCACCAAGTCAAGCACGCCCATGCGCCATGGTTAAGGCATTTTGACATGTCTCCGGCCTCTCCACCACGGCATTTATTGCGGCTCGAGGACCCGAATGGCCCCGAACCATGGCTCCACGGCTCTAGAAGCGCCATATTTGCACACACGACTATGCTACCGCACGCCCGGTTCTGCGTGTCCATGGCTCTCGGCACTAGGTCAAGCACGACCGTATGCCATAGTTAAGGTGTTTTGATGCCTCCGGCCTCACCACCACAATGTTTGTCATCACCGAGAGCCGAACAGCCCTTAACCACAGCTCCATGACTCCAGAACTTCCATATTTGCACACACGGCTTGTCTTTGCCGCACGGCCGGATCTGTGCATCCTATGGCTCCGGCACGGGTCAAGCATGCCCGTACGCCATGGTTAAGCCATTTTGATGCCTCTCTCCTCTCCACCATAGAGTTTTCCATCACCCAAGAGCCCGAAGGACCCTTAACCACGGTTCCACGGCTCCAAAAGCGCCATATTTGCACACACAACCATCCGCCGCATGGTCGGTTCAACGCGTCCTATGGCTCCCGGCACAGAGTCAAGCATGCCCGTACGCCATGGTTAAGGCATTTTGACACATCTCGGCTTCTCTACCATAGTGTTTGCCATAGCTCAAGAGCCGAATGGCCCTTAACCTCGGCCCCACGGCTCCGAAGCGCCATATTTGCACACACGACTTTGCTGCCACACGGCGGTTCCTGCGCGTCCTATGGCTCCTCTCACCAAGTCAAGCACGCCCATGCGCCATGGTTAAGGCGTTTTGACACCTCTGGCCTCTCCACCACAGCATTTATTGTGGCTTGAGGACTCGAATGGCCCTTAACCATGGCTCCACAGCTCTAGAACTGCCATATTTGCACACACGACTATGCTACCACACAGCCGGTTCCTGCGTGTCCTACAGCTCTCAGCACTAGGTCAAGCATGACCGTATGCCATAGTTAAGGTGTTTTGATGCCTCTAGCCTCACCACCACAATGTTTTTCATCACCCGAGAGCCCGAACGGCCCTTAACCATAGCTCTATGACTCCAGAACTTCCATATTTGCACACACGACTGTGCTGCCGCACAGCCGGATCCTGTGCATCCTATGGCTCCGGCAGACGGGTCAAGCATGCCCGTACGCCATGGTTAAGCCATTTTGATGCCTCTCCTCTCCACCATAGAGTTTTCCATCACCCAAGAGCCCGAAGGGCCTTAACCACGGTTCCACGGCACCAAACCGCCATATTTGCACACACAACCATGCTACCGCATGGGCGGTTCCAACGCGTCCTATGGCTCCGGCACGAGTCAAGCATGCCCGTACGCCTTGGTTAAGGCATTTTGACACATCTGGCTTCTCTACCATAGTGTTTGCCATAGCTCAAGAGCACGAATGGCCCTTAACCTCGGCTCCACGGCTCAGAACATCATATTTGCACACACGACTTTTGCCGTCGCACGGCCGGTTCTGCGCGTCCTACGGCTCCTCGCACCAAGTCAAGCATGCCCATGCGCCATGGTTAAGGCGTTTTGACACCTCGGCCTCTCCACCACAGCATTTATTGCGGCTTGAGGACCCAAATGGCCCGAACCATGGCTCCACGGCTCTAGAACCGCCATATTTGCACACACGACTATGCTACCGCACTGGCCCGGTTCCTGCGTGTCCTACGGCTCTCGGCACTAGGTCAAGCACGACCGTATGCCATAGTTAAGGTGTTTTGATGCCTCTGGCCTCACCACCACAATGTTTGTCATCACCCGAGAGCCTGAACAGCCCTTAACCACGGCTCCATGACTCGAGAACTTCCATATTTGCACACACGATCGTGCGCCGCACGGCCGGATCCCGTGCATCCTATGGCTCCCGACACCGGGTCAAGCATGCCCGTACGCCATGGTTAAGCCATTTTGATGCCTCTCTCCTCTCCACCATAGAGTTTTCCATCACCCAAGAGCCCGAAGGACCCTTAACCACGGTTCCACGGCTCCAAAACTGCCATATTTGCACACACAACCATCTTTGCCGCATGGTCGGTTCCAACGCGTCCTATGGCTCCCGGCACGAGAGTCAAGCATGCCCGTACGCCATGGTTAAGGCATTTTGACACATCTGGTTCTCTACCATAGTGTTTGCCATAGCTCAAGAGCCCGAATGGCCCTTAACCTCGGCTCCACGGCTCCGAGCGCCATATTTGCACACACGACTTTGCTGCCACACGGCCGGTTCTGCGCGTCCTATGGCTCCTCGCACCAAGTCAAGCACGCCCATGCACCATGGTTAAGGCATTTTGACACCTCTGGCCTCTCCACCACAAAGCATTTATTGAGGCTCGAGGACTCGAATGGCCCTTAACCATGGCTCCACGGCTCTAGAAGCGCCATATTTGCACAAACGACTATGCTACCGCATGCCCGGTTCTGCGTGTCCTACAGCTCTCGGCACTAGGTCAAGCATGACCGTATGCCATAGTTAAGGTGTTTTGATGCCTCTAGCCTCACCACCACAATGTTTTTCGTCACCCGAGAGCCCGAACGGCCCTTAACCATAGCTCTATGACTCCAGAACTTCCATATTTGCACACACACCGTGCTTTGCCGCACGGCCGGATCTGTGCATCCTATGGCTCCCGGCACCGGGTCAAGCATGCCCGTACGCCATGGTTAAGCCATTTTGATGCCTCTCTCCTCTCCACCATAGAGTTTTCCATCACCCAAGAGCCCGAAGGGCCCTTAACCAGGTTCCACGGCTCCAAAACTGCCATATTTGCACACACAACCATGCCGCCGCATGGTCGGTTCCAACGCGTCCTATGGCTCCCGGCACGAGAGTCAAGCATGCCCGTACACCATGGTTAAGGCATTTTGACACATCTGGTTTCTCTACCATAGTGTTTGCCATAGCTCAAGAGCCACGAATGGCCCTTAACCTCGGCTCCACGGCTCCGTAACCGCCATATTTGCACACACGACTTTTGCCGCCGCACGGCCGGTTCTGCGCGTCCTACGGCTCCTCGCACCAAGTCAAGCATGCCCATGCGCCATGGTTAAGGCATTTTGACACCTCTGGCCTCTCCACCACAGCATTTATTGTGGCTCGAGGACCCGAATGGCCCTTAACCATGGCTCCACAGCTCTAGAACTGCCATATTTGCACACACGACTATGCTACCGCACAGCGGGTTCCTGCGTGTCCTACAGCTCTCGGCACTGGGTCAAGCATGACCGTATGCCATAGTTAAGGTGTTTTGATGCCTCTGGCCTCACCACCACAATGTTTGTCATCACCCGAGAGCCCGAACAGCCCTTAACCACAGCTTCATGACTCCAGAACTTCCATATTTGCACACACGACTGTGCTGCCGCACGGCCGGATCCTGTGCATCCTATGGCTCCCGGCACCAGGTCAAGCATGCCCGTACGCCATGGTTAAGCCATTTTGATGCCTCTCTCCTCTCCACCATAGAGTTTTCCATCACCCAAGAGCCCGAAGGGCTCTTAACCATGGTTCCAAGGCTCCAAAACTGCCATATTTGCACACACAACCATGCTGCCGCATGGTCGGTTCCAACGCGTAATATGGCTCCTGGCACAGAGTCAAGCATGCCCGTACGCCATGGTTAAGGCATTTTGACACATCTGGCTTCTCTACCATAGTGTTTGCCATAGCTCGAGAGCCTGAATGGCCCTTAACCTCGGCTCCACACACGACTTTGCTGCCGCACGGCCGGTTCCTGCGCGTCCTACGGCTCCTCGCACCAAGTCAAGCACGCCCATGCGCCATGGTTAAGGCGTTTTGACACCTCTGGCCTCTCCACCACAGCATTTATTGTGGCTCGAGGACCTGAATGGCGCTTAACCATGGCTCCACAGTTCTAGAACTGCCATATTTGCACACACGACTATGCTACCGCACAGCCGATTCCTGCGTGTCCTACAGCTCTCGGCACTAGGTCAAGCACGACCGTATGCCATAGTTAAGGTGTTTTGATGCCTCTGGCCTCACCACCACAATGTTTGTCATCACCCGAGAGCCCGAACGGCCCTTAACCACAGCTCCATGACTCCAGAACTTCCATATTTGCACACACGGCTGTGCTGCCGCACGGCTGGATCACGTGCATCCTATGGATCCCGGCACCGGGTCAAGCATGCCCGTACGCCATGGTTAAGCCATTTTGATGTCTCTCTCCTCTCCATCATAGAGTTTTCCATCACCCAAGAGCCCGAAGGGCCCTTAACCATGGTTCCACGGCTCCAAAACGCCATATTTGCACACACAACCATGCCGCCGCATGGTCGGTTCCAATGCGTAATATGGCTCCCGGCACAGTCAAGCATGCCCGTACGCCATGGTTAAGGCATTTTGACACATCTAGCTTCTCTACCATAGTGTTTGCCATAGCTCGAGAGCCTGAATGGCCCTTAACCTCGGCTCCACGGCTCCAGAACTGCCATATTTGCACACATGACTTTGCTGCTGCACGGCCGGTTCCTGCGCGTCCTACGGCTCCTCGCACCAAGTCAAGCACGCCCATGCGCCATGGTTAAGGCATTTTGACATGTCTGGCCTCTCCACCACAGCATTTATTGCGGCTCGAGGACCCGAATGGCCCTGAACCATGGCTCCACAGCTCTAGAACTGCCATATTTGCACACACGACTATGCTACCGCACAGCCGGTTCCTGCGTGTCCTACAGCTCTCGGCACTAGGTCAAGCACGACCGTATGCCATAGTTAAGGTGTTTTGATGCCTCGGCCTCACCACCACAATGTTTGTCATCACCCGAGAGCCCGAACAGCCCTTAACCACAGCTCCATGACTCCAGAACTTCCATATTTGCACACACGACCGTCTTTGCCGCACGGCCGGATCCCGTGCATCCTATGGCTCCCGCACCGGGTCAAGCATGCCCGTACGCCATGGTTAAGCCATTTTGATGCCTCTCTCCTCTCCACCATAGAGTTTTCCATCACCCAAGAGCCCGAAGGACCCTTAACCACGGTTCCACGGCTCCAAAACTGCCATATTTGCACACACAACCATGCTGCCGCATGGTCGGTTCCAACGCGTCCTATGGCTCCTGGCACAGAGTCAAGCATGCCCGTACGCCATGGTTAAGGCATTTTGACACATCTGGTTCTCTACCATAGTGTTTGCCATAGCTCAAGAGCCTGAATGGCCCTTAACCTCGGCTCCACGGCTCCAGAACTGCCATATTTGCACACACGACTTTGCTGCCACACGGCCGGTTCCTGCGCGTCCTATGGCTCCTCGCACCAAGTCAAGCACGCCCATGCACCATGGTTAAGGCATTTTGACACCTCTGGCCTCTCCACCACAGCATTTATTGCGGCTCGAGGACTCGAATGGCCCTTAACCATGGCTCCACAGCTCTAGAACTGCCATATTTGCACACACGACTATGCTACCGCATAGCCGGTTCCTGCGTGTCCTACAGCTCTCGGCACTAGGTCAAGCATGACCGTATGCCATAGTTAAGGTGTTTTGATGCCTCTAGCCTCACCACCACAATGTTTTTCGTCACCCGAGAGCCCGAACGGCCCTTAACCATAGCTCTATGACTCCAGAACTTCCATATTTGCACACACGACTGTGCTGCCGCACGGCCGGATCCTGTGCATCCTATGGCTCCCGGCACCGGGTCAAGCATGCCCGTACGCCATGGTTAAGCCATTTTGATGCCTCTCTCCTCTCCACCATAGAGTTTTCCATCACCCAAGAGCCTGAAGGGCCCTTAACCACGGTTCCACGGCTCCAAAACTGCCATATTTGCACACACAACCATGCTGCCGCATGGTCGGTTCCAACGCGTCCTATGGCTCCGGCACGAGAGTCAAGCATGCCCGTACGCCTTGGTTAAGGCATTTTGACACATCTCGGCTTCTCTACCATAGTGTTTGCCATAGCTCAAGAGCACGAATGGCCCTTAACCTCGGCTCCACGGCTCCGTAACCGTCATATTTGCACACACGACTTTTCTTTGCCGCACGGCCGGTTCCTGCGCGTCCTACGGCTCCTCGCACCAAGTCAAGCATGCCCATGCGCCATGGTTAAGGCGTTTTGACACCTCTGGCCTCTCCACCACAGCATTTATTGCGGCTCGAGGACCCGAATGGCCCTTAACCATGGCTCCACAGCTCTAGAACTGCCATATTTGCACACACGACTATGCTACCGCCGCGGCGGGTTCCTGCGTGTCCTACAGCTCTCGGCACTAGGTCAAGCATGACCGTATGCCATAGTTAAGGTGTTTTGATGCCTCTGGCCTCACCACCACAATGTTTGTCATCAATCGAGAGCCCGAACGGCCCTTAACCACAGCTCCATGACTCCGAACTTCCATATTTGCACACACGACCGTGCTTGCCGCACGGCCGGATCCCGTGCATCCTATGGCTCCGGCACCGGGTCAAGCATGCCCGTACGCCATGGTTAAGCCATTTTGATGCCTCTCTCCTCTCCACCATAGAGTTTTCCATCACCCAAGAGCCCGAAGGGCCCTTAACCATGGTTCCACGGCTCCAAAACTGCCATATTTGCACACACAACCATGCTGCCGCATGGTCGGTTCCAATGCGTAATATGGCTCCTGGCACAGAGTCAAGCATGCCCGTACGCCATGGTTAAGGCATTTTGACACATCTAGCTTCTCTACCATAGTGTTTGCCATAGCTCGAGAGCCTGAATGGCCCTTAACCTCGGCTCCACGGCTCCAGAACTGCCATATTTGCACACACGACTTTGCTGCCACACGGCCGGTTCCTGCGCGTCCTATGGCTCCTCGCACCAAGTCAAGCACGCCCATGCACCATGGTTAAGGCATTTTGACACCTCTGGCCTCTCCACCACAGCATTTATTGCGGCTCGAGGACTCGAATGGCCCTTAACCATGGCTCCACAGCTCTAGAACTGCCATATTTGCACACACGACTATGCTACCGCATAGCCGGTTCCTGCGTGTCCTACAGCTCTCGGCACTAGGTCAAGCATGACCGTATGCCATAGTTAAGGTGTTTTGATGCCTCTAGCCTCACCACCACAATGTTTTTCGTCACCCGAGAGCCCGAACGGCCCTTAACCATAGCTCTATGACTCCAGAACTTCCATATTTGCACACACGACTGTGCTGCCGCACGGCCGGATCTGTGCATCCTATGGCTCCGGCACCGGGTCAAGCATGCCCGTACGCCATGGTTAAGCCATTTTGATGCCTCTCTCCTCTCCACCATAGAGTTTTCCATCACCCAAGAGCCCGAAGGGCCCTTAACCACGGTTCCACGGCTCCAAAACGCCATATTTGCACACACAACCATGCTGCCGCATGGTCGGTTCCAACGCGTCCTATGGCTCCCGGCACGCAGTCAAGCATGCCCGTACGCCTTGGTTAAGGCATTTTGACACATCGGCTTCTCTACCATAGTGTTTGCCATAGCTCAAGAGCCCGAATGGCCCTTAACCTCGGCTCCACGGCTCCAGAACCTGTCATATTTGCACACACGACTTTGCCGCCGCACGGCCGGTTCCCGCGTCCTACGGCTCCTCGCACCAAGTCAAGCATGCCCATGCGCCATGGTTAAGGCGTTTTGACACCTCCGGCCTCTCCACCACAGCATTTATTGCGGCTCGAGGACCCGAATGGCCCTTAACCATGGCTCCCACGGCTCTAGAACGCCATATTTGCACGCACGACTATGCTACCGCACGGCGGGTTCTGCGTGTCCTACGGCTCTCGGCACTAGGTCAAGCATGACCGTATGCCATAGTTAAGGTGTTTTGATGCCTCGGCCTCACCACCACAATGTTTGTCATCAATCGAGAGCCCGAACGGCCCTTAACCACAGCTCCATGACTCCGAACTTCCATATTTGCACACTGTTGTCTTTGCCGCACGGCCGGATCCCGTGCATCCTATGGCTCCCACCGGGTCAAGCATGCCCGTACGCCATGGTTAAGCCATTTTGATGCCTCTCTCCTCTCCACCATAGAGTTTTCCATCACCCAAGAGCCCGAAGGGCCCTTAACCATGGTTCCACGGCTCCAAAAGCGCCATATTTGCACACACAACCATGCCGCCGCATGGTCGGTTCCAATGCGTAATATGGCTCCGGCACGAGAGTCAAGCATGCCCGTACGCCATGGTTAAGGCATTTTGACACATCTAGCTTCTCTACCATAGTGTTTGCCATAGCTCGAGAGCCGAATGGCCCTTAACCTCGGCTCCACGGCTCCGAACCGCCATATTTGCACACATGACTTTGCCGCCGCACGGCCGGTTTCTCGCGCGTCCTACGGCTCCTCGCACCAAGTCAAGCACGCCCATGCGCCATGGTTAAGGCATTTTGACATGTCCGGCCTCTCCACCACAGCATTTATTGCGGCTCGAGGACCCGAATGGCCCCGAACCATGGCTCCACGGCTCTAGAACCGCCATATTTGCACACACGACTATGCTACCGCACGCCGGTTCCCGCGTGTCCTACGGCTCTCGGCACTAGGTCAAGCACGACCGTATGCCATAGTTAAGGTGTTTTGATGCCTCTGGCCTCACCACCACAATGTTTGTCATCACCCGAGAGCCCGAACAGCCCTTAACCACGGCTCCATGACTCCAGAACTTCCATATTTGCACACACGACTGTGCTGCCGCACGGCCGGATCCTGTGCATCCTATGGCTCCCGGCACCGGGTCAAGCATGCCCGTACGCCATGGTTAAGCCATTTTGATGCCTCTCTCCTCTCCACCATAGAGTTTTCCATCACCCAAGAGCCCGAAGGACCCTTAACCACGGTTCCACGGCTCCAAAACGCCATATTTGCACACACAACCATGCCGCCGCATGGTCGGTTCCAACGCGTCCTATGGCTCCCGGCACGGAGTCAAGCATGCCCGTACGCCATGGTTAAGGCATTTTGACACATCTGGTTCTCTACCATAGTGTTTGCCATAGCTCAAGAGCCACGAATGGCCCTTAACCTCGGCTCCACGGCTCCGTAACCGCCATATTTGCACACACAACTTTGCTGCCACACGGCCGGTTCCTGTGCGTCCTATGGCTCCTCGCACCAAGTCAAGCACGCCCATGCACCATGGTTAAGGCATTTTGACACCTCTGGCCTCTCCACCACAGCATTTATTGCGGCTCGAGGACTCGAATGGCCCTTAACCATGGCTCCACAGCTCTAGAAGCGCCATATTTGCACACACGACTATGCTACCGCATAGCCGGTTCCCGCGTGTCCTACGGCTCTCGGCACTAGGTCAAGCATGACCGTATGCCATAGTTAAGGTGTTTTGATGCCTCTAGCCTCACCACCACAATGTTTTTCGTCACCCGAGAGCCCGAACGGCCCTTAACCATAGCTCTATGACTCCGTAACTTCCATATTTGCACACACGACCGTGTCGCCGCACGGCCGGATCTGTGCATCCTATGGCTCCCGCACCGGGTCAAGCATGCCCGTACGCCATGGTTAAGCCATTTTGATGCCTCTCTCCTCTCCACCATAGAGTTTTCCATCACCCAAGAGCCCGAAGGGCCCTTAACCACGGTTCCACGGCTCCAAAACTGCCATATTTGCACACACAACCATGCTGCCGCATGGGCGGTTCCAACGCGTCCTATGGCTCCTGGCACAGAGTCAAGCATGCCCGTACGCCTTGGTTAAGGCATTTTGACACATCTGGCTTCTCTACCATAGTGTTTGCCATAGCTCAAGAGCCTGAATGGCCCTTAACCTCGGCTCCACGGCTCCAGAACTGTCATATTTGCACACACGACTTTGCTGCCGCACGGCCGGTTCCTGCGCGTCCTACGGCTCCTCGCACCAAGTCAAGCATGCCCATGCGCCATGGTTAAGGCATTTTGACACCTCTGGCCTCTCCACCACAGCATTTATTGCGGCTCGAGGACCCGAATGGCCCTTAACCATGGCTCCACAGCTCTAGAACTGCCATATTTGCACACACGACTATGCTACCGCACAGCGGGTTCCTGCGTGTCCTACAGCTCTCGGCACTAGGTCAAGCATGACCGTATGCCATAGTTAAGGTGTTTTGATGCCTCTGGCCTCACCACCACAATGTTTGTCATCAATCGAGAGCCCGAATGGCCCTTAACCACAGCTCCATGACTCCAGAACTTCCATATTTGCACACACGACTGTGCTGCCGCACGGCCGGATCCTGTGCATCCTATGGCTCCCGGCACCGGGTCAAGCATGCCCGTACGCCATGGTTAAGCCATTTTGATGCCTCTCTCCTCTCCACCATAGAGTTTTCCATCACCCAAGAGCCCGAAGGGCCCTTAACCATGGTTCCACGGCTCCAAAACTGCCATATTTGCACACACAACCATGCTGCCGCATGGTCGGTTCCAATGCGTAATATGGCTCCTGGCACAGAGTCAAGCATGCCCGTACGCCATGGTTAAGGCATTTTGACACATCTAGCTTCTCTACCATAGTGTTTGCCATAGCTCGAGAGCCCGAATGGCCCTTAACCTCGGCTCCACGGCTCCGTAACCGCCATATTTGCACACATGACTTTCTTGCCGCACGGCCGGTTCTGCGCGTCCTACGGCTCCTCGCACCAAGTCAAGCACGCCCATGCGCCATGGTTAAGGCATTTTGACATGTCCGGCCTCTCCACCACAGCATTTATTGCGGCTCGAGGACCCGAATGGCCCCGAACCATGGCTCCACGGCTCTAGAACCGCCATATTTGCACACACGACTATGCTACCGCACGCCGGTTCCTGCGTGTCCTACTGACTCTCGGCACTAGGTCAAGCACGACCGTATGCCATAGTTAAGGTGTTTTGATGCCTCTGGCCTCACCACCACAATGTTTGTCATCACCCGAGAGCCCGACAGCCCTTAACCACAGCTCCATGACTCGTAACTTCCATATTTGCACACACGATTTGTCTTTGCGCACGGCCGGATCCTGTGCATCCTATGGCTCCCGGCACCAGGTCAAGCATGCCCGTACGCCATGGTTAAGCCATTTTGATGCCTCTCTCCTCTCCACCATAGAGTTTTCCATCACCCAAGAGCCCGAAGGACCCTTAACCACGGTTCCACGGCTCCAAAACCGCCATATTTGCACACACAACCATCTTTGCCGCATGGTCGGTTCAACGCGTCCTATGGCTCCCGGCACGAGTCAAGCATGCCCGTACGCCATGGTTAAGGCATTTTGACACATCTGGTTCTCTACCATAGTGTTTGCCATAGCTCAAGAGCCGAATGGCCCTTAACCTCGGCTCCACGGCTCCGTAACCGCCATATTTGCACACACGACTTTGCGCCACACGGCCGGTTCCTGCGCGTCCTATGGCTCCTCGCACCAAGTCAAGCACGCCCATGCACCATGGTTAAGGCATTTTGACACCTCTGGCCTCTCCACCACAGCATTTATTGCGGCTCGAGGACTCGAATGGCCCTTAACCATGGCTCCACAGCTCTAGAACTGCCATATTTGCACACACGACTATGCTACCGCATAGCCGGTTCCTGCGTGTCCTACAGCTCTCGGCACTAGGTCAAGCATGACCGTATGCCATAGTTAAGGTGTTTTGATGCCTCTAGCCTCACCACCACAATGTTTTTCGTCACCCGAGAGCCCGAACGGCCCTTAACCATAGCTCTATGACTCCAGAACTTCCATATTTGCACACACGACTGTGCTGCGCACGGCCGGATCCTGTGCATCCTATGGCTCCCGGCACCGGGTCAAGCATGCCCGTACGCCATGGTTAAGCCATTTTGATGCCTCTCTCCTCTCCACCATAGAGTTTTCCATCACCCAAGAGCCCGAAGGGCCCTTAACCACGGTTCCACGGCTCCAAAGCGCCATATTTGCACACACAACCATGCCGCCGCATGGTCGGTTCCAACGCGTCCTATGGCTCCTGGCACAGAGTCAAGCATGCCCGTACACCATGGTTAAGGCATTTTGACACATCTGGTTTCTCTACCATAGTGTTTGCCATAGCTCAAGAGCCTAAATGGCCCTTAACCTCGGCTCCACGGCTCCAGAACTGTCATATTTGCACACACGACTTTGCTGCCGCACGGCCGGTTCCTGCGCGTCCTACGGCTCCTCGCACCAAGTCAAGCATGCCCATGCGCCATGGTTAAGGCATTTTGACACCTCTGGCCTCTCCACCACAGCATTTATTGTGGCTCGAGGACCCGAATGGCCCTTAACCATGGCTCCACGGCTCTAGAAGCGCCATATTTGCACACACGACTATGCTACCGCACAATGTTGCGGGTTTCTGCGTGTCCTACGGCTCTCGGCACTTTGGGTCAAGCATGATCGTATGCCATAGTTAAGGTGTTTTGATGCCTCGGCCTCACCACCACAATGTTTGTCATCACCCGAGAGCCCGAACAGCCCTTAACCACAGCTCCATGACTCCGTAACTTCCATATTTGCACACACGGTTGTGCTTTGCCGCACGGCCGGATCCTGTGCATCCTATGGCTCCCGGCACCAGGTCAAGCATGCCCGTACGCCATGGTTAAGCCATATTGATGCCTCTCTCCTCTCCACCATAGAGTTTTCCATCACCCAAGAGCCCGAAGGGCTCTTAACCATGGTTCCATGGCTCCAAAACTGCCATATTTGCACACACAACCATGCTGCCGTATGGTCGGTTCCAACGCGTAATATGGCTCCTGGCACAGAGTCAAGCATGCCCGTACGCCATGGTTAAGGCATTTTGACACATCCGGCTTCTCTACCATAGTGTTTGCCATAGCTCGAGAGCTTGAATGGCCCTTAACCTCGGCTCCACGGCTCCGGAAGCGCCATATTTGCACACACGACTTTTCTTTGCCGCACGGCCGGTTCTGCGCGTCCTACGGCTCCTCGCACCAAGTCAAGCACGCCCATGCGCCATGGTTAAGGCGTTTTGACACCTCGGCCTCTCCACCACAGCATTTATTGTGGCTCGAGGACCCGAATGGCGCTTAACCATGGCTCCACGGTTCTAGAAGCGCCATATTTGCACACACGACTATGCTACCGCACGGCCCGGTTCTGCGTGTCCTACGGCTCTCGGCACTAGGTCAAGCACGACCGTATGCCATAGTTAAGGTGTTTTGATGCCTCGGCCTCACCACCACAATGTTTGTCATCACCCGAGAGCCCGAACGGCCCTTAACCACGGCTCCATGACTCCGTAACTTCCATATTTGCACACACGACTATCCTATGGCTCCGGCACCGGGTCAAGCATGCCCGTACGCCATGGTTAAGCCATTTTGATGCCCTCTCTTCTCCACCATAGAGTTTTCCATCACCCAAGAGCCCGAAGGACCCTTAACCACGGTTCCATGGCTCCAAAACGCCATATTTGCACACACAACCATGCTGCCGCATGGTCGGTTCCAACACGTCCTATGGCTCCGGCACGAGTCAAGCATGCCCGTACGCCATGGTTAAGGCATTTTGACACATCTGGTTCTCTACCATAGTGTTTGCCATAGCTCAAGAGCCTGAATGGCCCTTAACCTCGGCTCCACGGCTCCAGAACTGCCATATTTGCACACACGACTTTGCTGCCACACGGCCGGTTCCTGCGCGTCCTATGGCTCCTCGCACCAAGTCAAGCACGCCCATGCACCATGGTTAAGGCATTTTGACACCTCTGGCCTCTCCACCACAGCATTTATTGCGGCTCGAGGACTCGAATGGCCCTTAACCATGGCTCCACAGCTCTAGAACTGCCATATTTGCACACACGACTATGCTACCGCACGCCCGGTTCTGCGTGTCCTACTGGCTCTCGGCACTAGGTCAAGCATGACCGTATGCCATAGTTAAGGTGTTTTGATGCCTCTAGCCTCACCACCACAATGTTTTCGTCACCCGAGAGCCCGAACGGCCCTTAACCATAGCTCTATGACTCCGAACTTCCATATTTGCACACACACGTCTTTGCCGCCGCACGGCCGGATCTGTGCATCCTATGGCTCCCGGCACCGGGTCAAGCATGCCCGTACGCCATGGTTAAGCCATTTTGATGCCTCTCTCCTCTCCACCATAGAGTTTTCCATCACCCAAGAGCCTAAAGGGCCCTTAGCCACGGTTCCACGGCTCCAAAAGCGCCATATTTGCACACACAACCATGCCGCCGCATGGTCGGTTCCAACGCGTCCTATGGCTCCGGCACGAGTCAAGCATGCCCGTACACCATGGTTAAGGCATTTTGACACACATCGGTTTCTCTACCATAGTGTTTTCCATAGCTCAAGAGCCGAATGGGCCTTAACCTCGGCTCCACGGCTCCGGAAGCGCCATATTTGCACACACGACTTTCTTTGCCCCGCACGGCCGGTTCCTGCGCGTCCTACGGCTCCTCGCACCAAGTCAAGCATGCCCATGCGCCATGGTTAAGGCATTTTGACACCTCCGGCCTCTCCACCACAGCATTTATTGTGGCTCGAGGACCCGAATGGCCCTTAACCATGGCTCCACGGCTCTAGAACTGCCATATTTGCACACACGACTATGCTACCGCACGGCGGGTTCCTGCGTGTCCTACGGCTCTCGGCACTTTGGGTCAAGCATGACCGTATGCCATAGTTAAGGTGTTTTGATGCCTCTGGCCTCACCACCACAATGTTTGTCATCACCCGAGAGCCCGAACAGCCCTTAACCACAGCTCCATGACTCCGAACTTCCATATTTGCACACACGTGCTTGCTTTGCACGGCGGATCCTGTGCATCCTATGGCTCCCGGCACCGGGTCAAGCATGCCCGTACGCCATGGTTAAGCCATTTTGATGCCTCTCTCCTCTCCACCATAGAGTTTTCCATCACCCAAGAGCCCGAAGGGCTCTTAACCATGGTTCCATGGCTCCAAAAGCGCCATATTTGCACACACAACCATGCTTTGCCACATGGTCGGTTCCAACTCGTAATATGGCTCCGGCACGAGTCAAGCATGCCCGTACGCCATGGTTAAGGCATTTTGACACATCGGCTTCTCTACCATAGTGTTTGCCATAGCTCGAGAGCCCGAATGGCCCTTAACCTCGGCTCCACGGCTCCGGAACCGCCATATTTGCACACACGACTTTCTTTGCCGCACGGCCGGTTCTGCGCGTCCTACGGCTCCTCGCACCAAGTCAAGCACGCCCATGCGCCATGGTTAAGGCGTTTTGACACCTCGGCCTCTCCACCACAGCATTTATTGTGGCTCGAGGACCGAATGGCGCTTAACCATGGCTCCACGGTTCTAGAAGCGCCATATTTGCACACACGACTATGCTACCGCACGGCCGGTTCTGCGTGTCCTACGGCTCTCGGCACTAGGTCAAGCACGACCGTATGCCATAGTTAAGGTGTTTTGATGCCTCCGGCCTCACCACCACAATGTTTGTCATCACCCGAGAGCCCGAACGGCCCTTAACCACGCTCCATGACTCAGAACTTCCATATTTGCACACACGACTATCCTATGGCTCCCGGCACCGGGTCAAGCATGCCCGTACGCCATGGTTAAGCCATTTTGATGCCTCTCTCCTCTCCACCATAGAGTTTTCCATCACCCAAGAGCCCGAAGGGCCCTTAACCACGGTTCCACGGCTCCAAAGCGCCATATGTGCACACACAACCATCTTTGCCGCATGGTCGGTTCCAACGCGTCCTATGGCTCGGCACGGGAAGTCAAGCATGCCCGTACGCCATGGTTAAGGCATTTTGACACATCTAGCTTCTCTACCATAGTGTTTGCCATAGCTCGAGAGCCCGAATGGCCCTTAACCTCGGCTCCACGGCTCCGAAGCGCCATATTTGCACACACGACTTTTTGCCGCACGGCCGGTTCTGCGCGTCCTACGGCTCCTCGCACCAAGTCAAGCACGCCCATGCGCCATGGTTAAGGCGTTTTGACACCTCTAGCCTCTCCACCACAGCATTTATTGTGGCTCGAGGACCCGAATGGCCCTTAACCATGGCTCCACGGTTCTAGAAGCGCCATATTTGCACACATGACTATGCTACCGCACGGCCCGGTTCCTGCGTGTCCTACAGCTCTCGGCACTAGGTCAAGCACGACCGTATGCCATAGTTAAGGTGTTTTGATGCCTCTGGCCTCACCACCACAATGTTTGTCATCACCCGAGAGCCCGAACGGCCCTTAACCACGGCTCCATGACTCCAGAACTGCCATATTTGCACACACGACTTTGCTGCCGCACGGCCGGATCCTGTGCATCCTATGGCTCCTGGCACCGGGTCAAGCATGCCCGTACGCCATGGTTAAGCCATTTTGATGCCTCTCTCCTCTCCACCATAGAGTTTTCCATCACCCAAGAGCCCAAAGGGCCCTTAACCACGGTTCCACGGCTCCAAAACTGCCATATTTGCACACACAACCATGCTGCCGCATGGTCGGTTCCAACGCGTCCTATGGCTCCCGGCACTGAGTCAAGCATGCCCGTACGCCATGGTTAAGGCATTTTGACACATCTGGCTTCTCTACCATAGTGTTTGCCATAGCTTGAGAGCCTGAATGGCCCTTAACCTCGACTCCACGGCTCCAGAATTGCCATATTTGCACACACGACTTTGCTTTGCCGCACGGCCGGTTCTGCGCGTCCTACGGCTCCTCGCACCAAGTCAAGCACGCCCATGCGCCATGGTTAAGGCATTTTGACACCTCGGCCTCTCCACCACAGCATTTATTGTGGCTCGAGGACCCGAATGGCCCTTAACCATGGCTCCACAGTTCTAGAACTGCCATATTTGCACACACGACTATGCTGCCGCACGGCCGGTTCCTGCGTGTCCTACAGCTCTCGGCACTAGGTCAAGCATGACCGTATGCCATAGTTAAGGTGTTTTGATGCCTCTGGCCTCACCACCACAATGTTTGTCATCACCCGAGAGCCCGAAGGGCCCTTAACCACAGCTCCATGACTCCATAACTTCCATATTTGCACACACGACTGCCGCAAAGCACGGCCGGATCCTGCATCCTATGGCTCCGGCACCGAGGTCAAGCATGCCCGTACGCCATGGTTAAGCCATTTTGATGCCTCTCTCCTCTCCACCATAGAGTTTTCCATCACCCAAGAGCCGAAGGGCCCTTAACCACGGTTCCACGGCTCCAAAAGCGCCATATTTGCACACACAACCATCCGCCGCATGGTCGGTTCCAACGCGTCCTATGGCTCATGGCACGAGTCAAGCATGCCCGTACGCCATGGTTAAGGCATTTTGACACATCGGCTTCTCTACCATAGTGTTTGCCATAGCTCGAGAGCCCGAATGGCCCTTAACCTCGGCTCCACGGCTCTAGAACCGCCATATTTGCACACACGACTTTGCCGCCGCACGGCCGGTTCTGCGCGTCCTATGGCTCCTCGCACCAAGTCAAGCACGCCCATGCGCCATGGTTAAGGTGTTTTGACACCTCTGGCCTCTCCACCACAGCATTTATTGTGGCTCGAGGACCCGAATGGCCCTTAACCATGGCTCCACGGCTCTAGAACTACCATATTTGCACACACGACTATGCTACCGCATAGCCGGTTCCTGCGTGTCCTACAGCTCTCGGCACTAGGTCAAGCACGACCGTATGCCATAGTTAAGGTGTTTTGATGCCTCTGGCCTCACCACCACAATGTTTGTCATCACTCGAGAGCCCAAACGGCCCTTAACCACAGCTCCATGACTCCAGAACTTCCATATTTGCACACACGACTGTGCTGCCGCACGGCCGGATCCTGTGCATCCTATGGCTCCCGGCACCGTGTGAAGCATGCCCGTACGCCATGGTTAAGCCATTTTGATGCCTCTCTCCTCTCCACCATAGAGTTTTCCATCACCCAAGAGCCCAAAGGGCCCTTAACCACGGTTCCACGGCTCCAAAAGCGCCATATTTGCACACACAACCATGCCGCCGCATGGTCGGTTCCAACGCGTCCTATGGCTCCCGGCACGAGTCAAGCATGCCCGTACGCCATGGTTAAGGCATTTTGACACATCTAGCTTCTCTACCATAGTGTTTGCCATAGCTTCGAGAGCCCGAATGGCCCTTAACCTCGACTCCACGGCTCCGAACCGCCATATTTGCACACACGACTTCTTGCCGCGCACGGCCGGTTCCTGCGCGTCCTACGGCTCCTCGCACCAAGTCAAGCACGCCCATGCGCCATGGTTAAGGCATTTTGACACCTCGGCCTCTCCACCACAGCATTTATTGTGGCTCGAGGACCCGAATGGCCCTTAACCATGGCTCCACAAGTTCTAGAAGCGCCATATTTGCACACACGACTATGCTACCGCACGGCCCGGTTCCGCGTGTCCTACGGCTCTCGGCACTAGGTCAAGCATGACCGTATGCCATAGTTAAGGTGTTTTGATGCCTCTGGCCTCACCACCACAATGTTTGTCATCACCCGAGAGCCCGAACGGCCCTTAACCACAGCTCCATGACTCTAGAACTTCCATATTTGCACACACGACTGTGCTGCCGCACGGCCGGATCCTGTGCATCCTATGGCTCCTGGCACAGAGTCAAGCATGCCCGTACGCCATGGTTAAGCCATTTTGATGCCTCTCTCCTCTCCACCATAGAGTTTTCCATCACCCAAGAGCCTGAAGGGCCCTTAACCACGGTTCCACGGCTCCAAAACTGCCATATTTGCACACACAACCATGCCGCCGCATGGTCGGTTCCAACGCGTCCTATGGCTCGGCACGAGTCAAGCATGCCCGTACGCCATGGTTAAGGCATTTTGACACATCTGGCTTCTCTACCATAGTGTTTGCCATAGCTCGAGAGCCTGAATGGCCCTTAACCTCGGCTCCACGGCTCTAGAACTGCCATATTTGCACACACGACTTTGCTGCCGCACGGCCGGTTCCTGCGCGTCCTATGGCTCCTCGCACCAAGTCAAGCACGCCCATGCGCCATGGTTAAGGTGTTTTGACACCTCTGGCCTCTCCACCACAGCATTTATTGTGGCTCGAGGACCCGAATGGCCCTTAACCATGGCTCCACAGCTCTAGAACTACCATATTTGCACACACGACTATGCTACCGCACAGCCGGTTCCTGCGTGTCCTACAGCTCTCGGCACTAGGTCAAGCACGACCGTATGCCATAGTTAAGGTGTTTTGACGCCTCTGGCCTCACCACCACAATGTTTGTCATCACTCGAGAGCCCGAACGGCCCTTAACCACAGCTCCATGACTCAGAACTTCCATATTTGCACACACGACCGTGCTTTGCCGCACGGCCGGATCCCGTGCATCCTATGGCTCCCGCACCGGGTCAAGCATGCCCGTACGCCATGGTTAAGCCATTTTGATGCCTCTCTCCTCTCCACCATAGAGTTTTCCATCACCCAAGAGCCCGAAGGGCCCTTAACCACGGTTCCATGGCTCCAAAACCGCCATATTTGCACACACAACCATCCGCCGCATGGTCGGTTCCAACGCGTCCTATGGCTCCCGGCACAGAGTCAAGCATGCCCGTACGCCATGGTTAAGGCATTTTGACACATCCGGCTTCTCTACCATAGTGTTTGCCATAGCTCGAGAGCCCGAATGGCCCTTAACCTCGGCTCCACGGCTCCGTAAGCGCCATATTTACACACACGACTTTGCTTTGCCGCACGGCCGGTTCCTGCGCGTCCTACGGCTCCTCGCACCAAGTCAAGCACGCCCATGCACCATGGTTAAGGTGTTTTGACACCTCGGCCTCTCCACCACAGCATTTATTGCGGCTCGAGGACCCGAATGGCCCTTAACCATGGCTCCACAGCTCTAGAAGCGCCATATTTGCACACACGACTATGCTACCGCACGGCCGGTTCCCGCGTGTCCTATGGCTCTCGGCACTAGGTCAAGCACGACCGTATGCCATAGTTATGGTGTTTTGATGCCTCCGGCCTCACCACCACAATGTCTTCATCACCCGAGAGCCCGAACGGCCCTTAACCACGGCTCCATGACTCCGTAACTTCCATATTTGCACACACGACCGTGCCGCCGCACGGCCGGACCCCGTGCATCCTATGGCTCCGGCACCGGGTCAAGCATGCCCGTACACCATGGTTAATCCATTTTGATGCCTCTATCCTCTCCACCATAGAGTTTTCCATCACCCAAGAGCCCGAAGGGCCCTTAACCACGGTTCCACGGCTCCAAAACGCCATATTTGCACACACAACCATGCCGCCGCATGGTCGGTTCCAACGCGTCCTATGGCTCGGCACGAGTCAAGCATGCCCGTACGCCATGGTTAAGGCATTTTGACACATCCGGCTTCTCTACCATAGTGTTTGCCATAGCTCGAGAGCCCGAATGGCCCTTAACCTCGGCTCCACGGCTCCGTAAGCGCCATATTTGCACACACGACTTTCCGCCGCACGGCCGGTTCCTGCGCGTCCTACGGCTCCTCGCACCAAGTCAAGCACGCCCATGCGCCATGGTTAAGGCGTTTTGACACCTCCGGCCTCTCCACCACAGCATTTATTGCGGCTCGAGGACCCGAATGGCCCTTAACCATGGCTCCACGGCTCTAGAACTACCATATTTGCACACACGACTATGCTACCGCACGCCCGGATTCCTGCGTGTCCTACGGCTCTCGGCACTAGGTCAAGCACGACCGTATGCCATAGTTAAGGTGTTTTGATGCCTCCGGCCTCACCACCAAAATGTTTGTCATCACCCGAGAGCCCGAACGGCCCTTAACCACAGCTCCATGACTCCGTAACTTCCATATTTGCACACACGACCGTGCCGCCGCACGGCCGGATCCCGTGCATCCTATGGCTCCCCACCGGGTCAAGCATGCCCGTACGCCATGGTTAAGCCATTTTGATGCCTCTCTCCTCTCCACCATAGAGTTTTCCATCACCCAAGAGCCCGAAGGGCCCTTAACCACGGTTCCACGGCTCCAAAACGCCATATTTGCACACACAACCATGCCGCCGCATGGTCGGTTCCAACGCGTCCTATGGCTCCCGGCACAGAGTCAAGCATGCCCGTACGCCATGGTTAAGGCATTTTGACACATCTGGCTTCTCTACCATAGTGTTTGCCATAGCTCGAGAGCCTGAATGGCCCTTAACCTCGTCTCCACGGCTCCAGAACTGCCATATTTGCACACACGACTTTCCTGCCGCACGGCCGGTTCCTGCGCGTCCTACGGCTCCTCGCACCAAGTCAAGCACGCCCATGCGCCATGGTTAAGGTGTTTTGACACCTTTGGCCTCTCCACCACAGCATTTATTGCGGCTCGAGGACCCGAATGGCCCTTAACTATGGCTCCACAGCTCTAGAACTGCCATATTTGCACACACGACTATGTTACCACACAGCCGATTCCTGCGTGTCCTACAGCTCTCGGCACTAGGTCAAGCACGACCGTATGCCATAGTTAAGGTGTTTTGATGCCTCTGGCCTCACCACCACAATGTTTGTCATCACCCGAGAGCCCGAACGGCCCTTAACCACAGCTCCATGACTCCAGAACTTCCATATTTGCACACACGGTTGTCTGTGCTGCCGCACGGCCGGATCCCGTGCATCCTATGGCTCCCGCACCGGTCAAGCATGCCCGTATGCCATGGTAAGCCATTTTGATGCCTCTCTCCTCTCCACCATAGAGTTTTCCATCACCCAAGAGCCCGAAGGGCCCTTAACCACGGTTCCACGGCTCCAAAACCGCCATATTTGCACACACAACCATGCTACCGCATGGTCGGTTCCAACGCGTCCTATGGCTCCCCGGCACGAGTCAAGCATGCCCGTACGCCATGGTTAAGGCATTTTGACACATCCGGCTTCTCTACCATAGTGTTTGCCATAGCTCGAGAGCCCGAATGGCCCTTAACCTCGGCTCCATGGCTCCGAACCGCCGTATTTGCACACACGACTTTCTTTGCCGCACGGCCGGTTCCTGCGCGTCCTACGGCTCCTCGCACCAAGTCAAGCATGCCCATGCGCCATGGTTAAGGTGTTTTGACACCTCGGCCTCTCCACCACAGCATTTATTGCGGCTCGAGGACCCGAATGGCCCTTAACCATGGCTCCACGGCTCTAGAACCGCCATATTTGCACACACGACTATGCTACCGCACACCGTGGTTCCCTGCGTGTCCTACAGCTCTCGGCACTAAGTCAAGCACGACCGTATGCCATAGTTAAGGTGTTTTGATGCCTTTGGCCTCACCACCACAATGTTTGTCATCACCCGAGAGCCCGAACGGCCCTTAACCACGGCTCCATGACTCAGAACTTCCATATTTGCACACACGACCGTCTTTGCCGCACGGCCGGATCCTGTGCATCCTATGGCTCCCGGCACCGGGTCAAGCATGCCCGTACGCCATGGTTAAGCCATTTTGATGCCTCTCTCCTCTCCACCATAGAGTTTTCCATCACCCAAGAGCCCGAAGGTCCCTTAACCATGGTTCCACGGCTCCAAAATCGCCATATTTGCACACACAACCATGCCGCCGCATGGTCGGTTCCAACGCGTCCTATGGCTCCCGGCACGAGTCAAGCATGCCCGTACGCCATGGTTAAGGCATTTTGACACATCGGCTTCTCTACCATAGTGTTTGCCATAGCTCGAGAGCCCGAATGGCCCTTAACCTCGGCTCCACGGCTCCGTAAGCGCCATATTTGCACACACGACTTTGCTTTGCCGCACGGCCGGTTCTGCGCGTCCTACGGCTCCTCGCACCAAGTCAAGCACGCCCATGCGCCATGGTTAAGGCGTTTTGACATCTCCGGCCTCTCCACCACAGCATTTATTGTGGCTCGAGGACCCGAATGGCCCTTAACCATGGCTCCACGGCTCTAGAACGCCATATTTGCACACACGACTATGCTACCGCACGCCCGGTTCCTGCGTGTCCTACGCTCTCGGCACTAGGTCAAGCACGACCGTATGCCATAGTTAAGGTGTTTTGATGCCTCCGGCCTCACCACCACAATGTTTGTCATCACCCGAGAGCCCGAACGGCCCTTAACCACAGCTCCATGACTCCGTAACTTCCATATTTGCACACACGACCGTGCCGCCGCACGGCGGCCGGATCCTGTGCATCCTATGGCTCCGGCACCGGGTCAATCATGCCCGTACGCCATGGTTAAGCCATTCGATGCCTCTCTCCTCTCCACCATAGAGTTTTCCATCACCCAAGAGCCCGAAGGGCCCTTAACCACGGTTCCATGGCTCCAAACCGCCATATTTGCACACACAACCATGCCTTGCCGCATGGCCGGTTCCAACGCGTCCTATGTCTCCCGGCACGAGTCAAGCATGCCCGTACGCCATGATTAAGGCATTTTGACACATCTCGGCTTCTCTACCATAGTGTTTGCCATAGCTCGAGAGCCCGAATGGCCCTTAACCTCGGCTCCACGGCTCCGAACCGCCATATTTGCACACACGACTTTGCCGCACGGCCGGTTCCTGCGCGTCCTACGGCTCCTCGCACCAAGTCAAGCACGCCCATGCGCCATGGTTAAGGCGTTTTGACACCTCTGGCCTCTCCACCACAGCATTTATTGCGGCTCGAGGACCCGAATGGCCCTTAACCATGGCTCCACAGCTCTAGAACTGCCATATTTGCACACACGACTATGCTACCGCACAGCCGGTTCCTGCGTGTCCTACAGCTCTCGGCACTAGGTCAAGCACGATCGTATGCCATAGTTAAGGTGTTTTGATGCCTCTGGCCTCACCACCACAATGTTTGTCATCACTCGAGAGCCCGAACGGCCCTTAACCACAGCTCCATGACTCCAGAACTTCCATATTTGCACACACGACTGTGCTGCCGCACGGCCGGATCCTGTGCATCCTACGGCTCCCGGCACCGGGTCAAGCATGCTCGTATGCCATGGTTAAGCCATTTTGATGCCTCTCTCCTCTCCACCATAGAGTTTTCCATCACCCAAGAGCCCAAGGGCCCTTAACCACGGTTCCACGGCTCCAAAACTGCCATATTTGCACACACAACCATGCTGCCGCATGGTCGGTGTTGACACAAAATATGGCGCATTGTGTCTCACACACAGCAAGCCAGAAAGCCTAGCTTCAATCGGGTGCCCGGGCGTCTGAATCCGGTGGCGTGCCAGTCGATTTGACCTGAAAAATCGACAAGGGATAAACGGTAAGATCAAAAAAACTGGAACATGCTGGGTGAGACCAGACAGTTCCATCTTTACAGCACTGAAGCCACTTACGACGACATATAGCTATAGAAGCTATCTGCCAACAGATTGCAGTTCATTCGGCTAAAGTAACACAACTGATATAAACAGAATGAATTTGCCGAATATAGTAAATGAAGACATGTTTGAACAGGATTAATATCATTGAAGCATATTAAACCATATCTCCGGTTTAAAACATCATCAAGCACTTAATAATTAAAGATAAGTAACTCATAAATATAAATCCACCAAATAACACATGCATAGGCTACTCCAACTAGTCTATGCCGCACGTCTAGTCTTTATAAACTGTCAAGCATGAACCTAAGCAAGCTAATCCACCGCATGATACCACTCACTATAAATCCACACCACTCCTTACTACTAGATCAATCCACCGCATGATACAATCTAACAATAAAGAGCTAAAAGCACGTAATTACCTAACAGATCCATAAATACTCGCTACATGTGTGAGTATAACCGTATCGGCAAGATTGCCGAATCGGGGTCCATGAAGAAGGAACAAACAAGTAATATGTAAAAGAAACCTATCGATTAAACCGATCTCTAGTCCACCGGATGACTAGCTCTAGAGTAACCCAAAGACCCGCATCCGCCGCACGATACCCGGTCTGTCAAGGCTTATCTACATCTAACGTGAATGAACCCGCAACACGTGACAATCTAGATCGATCTAATTCGGCTATATAAGCTTAATCTACTTGGTATTGAATAAGCATGAAAGGAACGACCAACAAGCCGAAAGAGTATCAATCTAGATTGGGCAAAAGAGTGTTGCAAATAATTAAACATTAAATAAAACATGCAACACGTGATAACTTAATGAATCTATTAGATCTTGCCAAATCTAAGAGAGCCGATAACTATCTTTAAGCAAAACAGATGAGACTACTTGCATCATAATCTAAATCCGCCGCACGATACTAGACATGATAGCAAGGTTGCCGCGACATACGGAGGTCAACGGATCGATTGGCCCTCTCGAAGAACTCGACGACACGACTAAAAGGACTCGAAGGGTGGCACGTAGCCGGTTGTATTGATTTGGTTGTGAACGCTTATTACAATGGTCGAGGGTTTATATTTATACCCTGGACAGAACATGAGTCCTAAGCACTTACGAACTGTCTAAACAGAATTGGAAAGATACAAATATGCTAACTCTAACCATAATCAGAGTCCTTGACTATCACGACTCCTTCCCTTTCTGGTCAGCTTCCTCTTTCCTTCTTTTGCCTTCAAACGAAGCCGTTACCGACCGCTTGATCATTTGCCGATCATATGGAAATTAGCTGACCGCATATGCATTTGCCGATCATATGGAAATTAGCCGATCGCATATGCATTTGCCGAATCGTTCTCTCTGCTGCTCGCAGGCCCACCTGTCATATCCCTGACCAAATTCTGGTGTTAACACATGCCCCTCAATTTCGAGATAAAAGGGTTTTATTTCAAAATTGACTGTCAGCGCCTTTCACCTAGGTCAGCACCACCAACGCCCGCAGCCGCCACTTGAGATCCGTGTCCGCTGCTGTCTTCAATGGCGATGGAGACTTCAACCAGCTCCATCATGGCAACAGGAACTCAAGAGGAGCTTCTAGAGGTAACCCTACTTGCTTTTATCCATTCGGCAATTTTCTTGAATCAGCTCGCAGATGTGTTCTTGATTCATCCGCTTTACTTCTATAAAGGAAATGAAGAACGAGATTTTGATTTCCAATCTTGCTCATCCTGGGTCATTTTTCCTTGGTCCGATGGGAGATCCTAATCCGAGGGATTTTATTGAAAAGGAAACTTTGAGGATCCCATTCAAATCTAGGATTGCCCCCTCAAATAGATGGCCGAACACTTTCAAAACTTGGCCCCTTCCTTCAATCACAGGATGGCGTGATTGGTACCGTAGGATGCAGTCTAGGAATAGTGATTTCTGGGAATCGCAAGATATTCAACACTGCTTGGAGCTCTCTTTAGCTGACATGCCGAGAAATGACTCCCTCCTGATAGCTGCTTCCCACTTCTGGTCTGATGCTATCAACGCTTTTATCTTCGGCCATGGCCCACTGTCAATCACTTTGTCAGACATTTTCATGATGACTGGTCTGAATATCACCAAACCAACCTATCCCTTCAAATACAAAAGCACTAGCTCACAGAAGGCAGTCAAGCCAGGAGGAGGTTGGACCAAGTATATCCAGGCTTATGCTTCAATTGGCACTGTATCTGACAAGGAATACAAAGCTTTCATGAACATGTGGTTATGCAGATTTATCTTTTGTGGCAAGTCCAATGAGCCCACTCTGAATCACATAGTGATGGCTGAAGAATTGGCTGCAGGCAAGCTGATTCCTTTGGGCAAATATCTGCTAGGAGCATTCTACCACATGATGCATCGATCACCATTCGATGAGGAATCGGGGTGAAATCTCCGTGTTAATGGACCATGGTGGCTTCTTCGGATGTGGTTGCAACTATATATGCATCGATCGTCTCGTTGATCTCCACAACCGAACTTTCCTTCAATCAACTACGCCGAAGGTGAAGATCCTGCATACAAGTCTTGTCGACATATGGAGAGGCTGCATCTTCAATCATCATTGACTTGGACCTGGGCCATCTTTTCAAGATCTTCTACAAGGGCTTCCAGCACATGGTTTGGTTCCCCTTCAGGGAAAATGAAGATCTAACTCTTCCTTGCAGATTCAGTTATGAATCGGGCTGCATAGATGATGATTCTAAGGACATCTACAATTCCTTTATCAAGCCCTGTGCCTTGCCGGCAGAATTTCACCATGGCCGGTTGATAAATTCAACCTATGAATTTTACAATCCTAATATGGTTGCTAGGCAATTTGGACTTGGTCAACTGCCCCCAAGGCCATACTTTTCTGATATCATCAGGCCCAGAGAGTCATTAACAAATATCACCGAGGCCAATAAGGTTTTTAATCTTGGGTCTAATCTTCCAACATATGAACCCAAACCTTTGGTGATAATCGAAACAACTCACTCTTCATTTGACCTCTGGTGGAAAGAATGGCATTCTCACATCTTCAGAGCACAAGTTCATCCTTTGTGCCAAGTTCTAATGCCTTCATTTACTTCTGACGATGAGGTAAATTTCTTTACAGCTCCTTCCACTTTATATATCTATCTTGTGCTTAAATATCTTTGTGGACAGGATAATGCTCCTCCAAGCCCTCCAAAAATTTTATACTGGCAACCTGGCCCCATAGCTGCTCTGGGACATGATGCTCCAAGTCTGACAGCATTCAACAAGATTCCTGCCGAGGGTGTAGTACTGAAGGATCTCAAACGAAAATCTACAGCTTCTCCTATCAGTGACACTGCCATCCCCAAGAAATCAAGATCAAAGAAGGTCAAGCCACACCAGGTATGCATATCCTTGACTTTTCCATTATCATCTGCAACTGGACTTGTGCTTATGGCTTTTGATAAACACAGGCCAAACCCCAAAGCCCCGACAGGGTAGTGAATTTGGACAACTCCCCTGAAACTTCTACTGGCCAAGCAAATGCCAATGAGTCTGCTAGCAATCTTGGTATGTACTCATACTTGTTATTTTCATCCCTTTGTTCATACATCAATCTTATCTTATATTACTCAGATAATCAAGGAGGAATAGCAGAAGAAATTTCTCCCCACCAGGCAGGTGATCAAGCAGGTGATCAGGGAGAAGTAGCAGAAGAAAATCCTCCTCACCAGATCACTGAACAAAGAGAGGCAGAAGAAGAAATTCCTCTTCATCAGTTAGAGGAGACAGCAGAAAAATCTCTTCTCCCACATGTGCCAGACTCAATACTTCTAACAGATTCTCTGACAATTCAAGACACATCAACGAGTCATGACACTGTCACTCCTGGAATGGCAACTGCATCAGTCACTCAAAGTCTTGATGCTACTCAGGAAGCTATTGATCAAGCTTTTGCCGAAGAGGTATCATCTCATCTTTCTCAATCATTCCTTAATCAAGTCATTCGGCTAATAAATATTTTCCTTTTGTTATCGTGGTACTTGCTCTTCAACAGCCGCTTTTCTCTCATTCTTTGAAGAGTTTGTCGATGATGATGAAGTCTCCTCCAATTGGCAATTATCATCAGAGAGCCAGGTTAAACTGAAGGCCATAATTTCATTCTTGGAGAGGGATATTGTTGACCTGACTCGGGAATCTGACAAAATAAGGGAAATAGCAGAGCCATTTGGCCAAGAGTTCCCTTCTGATCTCAAGGATGCCATAAATGCCCTGTCTCATCTTGATGATCATTTTGCCGTTGTCAAGAGAGCACATAAGAATACATCTGACAAGGCTATCTTGGAGGCCGACAAGACTACCAGAGAACAGCAAGTTAAGGAGCTCTACTCTGAATTTAAGTCAGCCAAACAGTCTCGGGACACCTTGGAGCTGGAATTGCAGAGTATGAGAGATGAGAGGATCAGACTGGCAGCTCAGTTGGCTCAATTGGATGCCAACATTCAATCTCATGAAGCCAAACTTGCTACTCTGCCACCTCTTGACTCGGCCAAGATCAAGATAAGCTCCCTTGTCAAAGAGACTAAGCAAATCAAGAGCAGATTGCAGCAGATCCAAAACTCTGAAGTTGAAGATCAAAGAGCCCTTGATGAGGTGAACAGAATCAAGACTGATGCCCTGAATATCATCAGTTCTTATCTGAATATGTAAACCCCTGGCTTGTAAGATGGAATATGTAAATATTATGCTCTGAATGCATTACACTCGGCAAAAATTTATTTCCTTTTGATTTGATATTTTATTTTCCTCTTTCTTCTCTGTTTTCCTGTCATCATTCGGTTGTCCTTGAGTATGACTATACTCACACCTGTGCAAATCAGCCGAACACAACTGCTGTAGGCTCAAGTACATACTTTTAGCCGAATGATTCTCATTTCAGCTTTTAGCCGACCGCGTGCTGGTAACTGAATTGCCAGCATTGATGGGCTCGGCCCAACTCAGCATCGGCCCATAGGTGTGGAAAAAACCCTATCTTGTCATTTGGCTTTCCCGTAGTCTCGCCACGGCTCCCATCGTTCATAAATAGGACCAGTCGGCTCCCACCATCATCACATCCAAACTCAAGCGGTTGCTATCATCTCTTCCACTTCCTCTTCCATCCCAATCTCCAAAAAACCCTCACCACCACCAATGGCAAGCGGCGGCGACGTAGCAAGCGTCCTGCCCAGGACGAGGCGGAGGGGAGCAGCAACCGGCGCCGACGGTGAGATCTTCAACCTTTCGAATTGTACTGCTTGATAGCTTTACCCGATCTGAGCCTCTGCCCCCTTGCGGTTGTTCATCTTCTTGATCCGTTTCAGGGCCGTCGGGAACACCGGCGATTACGTCGCCAACTTTCGGAGGCACGCTGCATCGGCCCGCGCTCCGGCCTCGGCTTCCGCCTCCGCTCCCGCTCCCGCGGACGTGGCGGAGGGAAGCAACCGCAGCGGCCGTCGCCTGCAGTAAGGAGACAACTTCTCCATCTTGTTTGTGGTTTCTTCTCATTTAGCCGATCTTGATTGCACTTTGTTTGTAGAACGGCGAGGATCAGTACCGGCCAGTGGCGTTTCCTGGCGCCGGCCGCGGCGTTCGACGCACCTGCCCCCGCGCCGGCTCCGGCTCCAGCCCCTGCTCCTGCTCCTGCTCCGGCGCCGACGTCGGCCTCTGCTTCGGCCTCATCGAGGTCCTCTCCTTCGTACCACCCCATATGGGAAAGGAACGATGAGGAGATCCCGGCGTACACCCGCTACGATGCCGCCGCATACCGCCGCGAGAGGGACGAGGCGATGGAGCTTCTTGGTGAAGAAACCAAGAAGTTCGGGATCGCCCAGCTGGAGTGGGAGGATACCTGCCGGCAGATGACCGCGACCATCACCAGTATTTGCTTCTTCAAGAATTGTTTTGATTCCCGTTCTTTCCGATTCGTCCGTTCACTGATCTATCTTATGTTTCTTTGCAGACCTCACGGCGGAGCTGGATCGCCTGAAGTTGGCGGCGACGGCGGCGGCCAACCACGTGAACGCTCCAGGGGCGACCGTGGTAGATCGCCTTGAGGCAGTTCCTGGTCAGATTGATCGGGTTGCGCTTCACGGCGTGCGCCTCGGCACTGCGCTCGGCCTGGCGGGGATGTTGTCCTGGACCGGGGACGACTATGCTCCGATGCCGACAGGCTTCCGGGACGGGCTTCCCCATGAAGTCGAAGGCATCGAGGGCCTCCTGGCCTCGTACGACGACCATGCCTACGCCATGGCCAACGCCACCAACCCGGAGTCCGTCCTCAACAAGCTCTTCACCGAGGAAGAGGAGTAGGTTGTAATAGGATTGGCGCGGGTTGTAAATAAAAATCTTAATGAAGAATGTTGGTCTCCTCCTTGCTTTCATTCCTCTTTAACTGCAATGGTGCCTTAGCAATCGTATTTGTTCTTGCGAACTTCCTTCAATCCTTAGTTAGAATTCGACTACAACATTCTTCCCGAACGAAATTTTCCCGAACGCATAATGTTGTCTTAGCCGATTAGATCTTGGTCCTGTTCCACGACTTGACGGTTTGTAGCGTACTACTTCAATTCACTTTATCTTCTCCCGATAAACCTACCAGCTGAAAGATAAAACTGTTCACTTATACTTTTAAAAATTGGCTAAAGGTGATACAACTGCATCGGCTATTTCTGTTCTGAAGACGATACACACGATATCGGCTATTTTTGCACTAGAGGCGATACAACAATATCGGCTATTTTTCTCCAACTTCCCTCCTTTTTTCTGAAGGCGATTTTAATTCAATCGGCTATACCACGTTTATGTCATAGTCATAATTAAGATCCAACTTCGACACTTGGATAAAACTTCTTAAGGTATCTGCCATTGATGGCTCTAGTAAGCTCTTCTCCAAATAACGTTTTCAATATATATGCATTACCAGGTGCACAACTGACAACTCGAAAAGGTCCCTCCCAATTCGGAGACCACTTGCTGAATGTTTTGTCTTTGGTACCAATCGGCAATATTGTCTTCCAAACCAAGTCTCCTTCTACGAATTGCTTCACTTTGACCTTCTTGTTGTAGTACTTGGCAACACGCATTTTATTCTTCTCAATGTTCTCCAAAGCTTTAAGACGAATCAAATGCAAATCTTCCAATTCATCCATCATCAAATCTTTATAATCTTTCTCCGTCAAATCCTTTTGCAATTCAACTCTCCTTGATCTCGATTGCAACTCTCAAGGCATCACAGCGTTATGTCCATAAACCAACTCATATGGAGATGCTTGTGTGGATCCGTGGCAAGCCATTCGGTAAGCCCATAGTGCTTCATTAAGGACCAAGTGCCACTTTCTTGGCTTCTCATTGATTTTCTTCTGGATAATCTTGATCATGATCTTATTTGATGCCTCTGCTTGGCCATTGGCTTGTGCATAATAAGGAGAAGAATTATATAGCCTTATCCCCATGCTTTCGGCAAAGTCACAAAATTCTGAAGAAGTGAACTGAGTCCCCTGATCAGTTGTAATGGTCTGTGGGATCCCAAACCTATGAATTATATGCTCTTTAACAAAACTGATCATATTTTCTGATGTGACTGTTTTCAAAGGGATAGCTTCAACCCACTTAGTGAAATAATCTGTTGCCAGCAACACAAATTTGTGTCCTTTGCTGGATGGAGGATTGATCTGTCCAATTAAATCTATGCCCCATCCTCTAAACGGCCATGGTTTGATTATCGGGTTCAGAGCAGATGCGGGTGCTCTCTGAACATTACCAAATATCTGACAATCTCGACACCCTTTGTAATATTCAAAGCAATCCTCCAACATAGTCGGCCAAAAATACCCTGTCCTTCTGATTATCCACTTCATTCGGTAAGCCGACTGATGTGCACCACAAGTTCCTTCATGAACCTCAAACATAATCTTCTTAGCCTCTTCTTGACTCAAGCACTTGAGCAACACTCCATCTATAGACTTGTGGTACAATTGATCATCAAGAAGTACAAATTTAAGGGCCTTATACCTGAGCCTTCGGGAAACTTTTTGAGATGGATCTTTCAGATAATTGATAATATCACTCCTCCAATCATTATCCACTTGATCAGTACTGAAAGCACCTTCCTCTATTGTAAAAACTTCATGATTCTCTCGATATCCAGAGGCTGCTTGAGCTAATTTATTTGCTTCTCCATTGTGCTCTCTGGGTATATGATGCAAAGTCACTACTGAAAAGCTCTTCAAAAGTTCCCGACATTGCTCATGATATTCTTGCAATATATCGTTCTTGTATTCATATTGCCCTGTCAATTGATTGATCACCAATTCAGAGTCACCAAATATTTCGACAGCAATAGCTTTTACTTCTATCAACAGTCGAAGCCCTCTGAGTAGTGCTTCATACTCTGCTTGGTTATTGGTGACATGATATTCAATTTGAAAGGCAAACTCAAATATCTTTCCATGTGGGGATATCAAAAGAATACCAGCACCACCACCTTTGTCACATGATGATCCATCAAAAAATAATGCCCATGGGGCAATGTTAACCATATCAACAGATAAATCATGGTGCTGAGTAATGAAATCAGCAATTATCTGTCCTTTCACTGCTTTTGCCGATTCATATCTTAGATTAAATTCTGATAGTGCTAATACCCATTTGCCGATTCTTCCATTTAAAATCGGCATTGACAACATGTGTTTAATTACATCAAAACTAGATACTGTTGACGGTCGTTAAGTGCCAATTTTTACCGTCAACTAGACATGAAAAGGACCTAAATATGTTCACCAACTAGATATAGGGGTTACACTAATAGAATTCCACGAGTTTTGGTGAATGTCCTGTTTTCGCAGGTGTCACTGAAAATACCCAAGGAAGGCCCACATGTCGGGTTTACATAGAGATAATCGGGAACCGGTGAAAATTCTGTAATCCGGAAGGTTCGAGAAGGCTCGGACCAAACGGGAGCCCGAACGGGCTCGGTGGGGAGTCGGCCGACTCCCCTTGAGTCGGCCGACCGGCCAAGTCAACCAATCGAATCGGCTCTCCTCGCGGATCCCCGTTCCACCGCCTTTGAGGATGAATAATAATCGTCCGTTTAGGTCGGTTTGATCCGAGGGCTGCGGTGCATCCTAGGGGGCTATATAGCGGGGCCCCCGGCCCCCGGAGGAGGCATCCCATGAAACCCTAATTCATTATTTCCGAGAGGATCGGGTGAGAGGGGTCCCTTGAATGGATCTCCTCCCTAGAGCCTAGCATTCAAGATAGATAGAGAGAGTATAGGGTGGAGGTAGAGTTGGAGGAAGCCCGGCATGTCGGTGTCTCCTCTCCGGTTGTACTGCGGGATCAAGTCTCCTAACCCGAGGCTTGGTTCTAGGATCATTCCGCAATTCAACTTCGATACTAGTAAGTTCTTGTTATTATTGCTCTTTGGTCTATGAGTTTACTTTATTCGCTTCCGGTTGGGAATAGAGTAATCGTTCGTAAGCGTAAGCGTGGTGCTTGGGCTAGGTTCACTCGTAGATGCTCCCTATCCGGCCGGAACCGTGGTAGTAGCGGGGGAGATGACAGTCCCTTTGTTACCTTTGTAATCCACTTCCCGTCGTAGGTAAGGTAGGTCCAAAAGTGCTAGGTTAAGCATCCTCTCGTGGTGTCTTTTCTTAGGTGCTCCCATAGAGTAGTAGTTGCAAAGCTTGCCATAGGTTGGAAGAAGACTCGTGGTAGTAATCCTCTCTATATCGCTCATTTACCTTGTCTCGTAGCTAAGGGGTTAGGTATAAACTTAGGTTAGTCGGATGCACGTTTTCTCCTAGCGGATAAATAAATAACGATACTCGGAATATCTCCGGGTGAAGTGCTCACCGATATCCGTGCGCTTGCGGATTATTTCTCTTTGATTCTTTCGTGTGCGTATCTAGTATCAACAAGCATTTCGGCGCCATTGCCGGGGAGAAAGACGGTCATTGAGATAACCTAACCATGTATTGTTCTTTTATCTTTTTTCTTGTTTTCTTTTGCATTTTATTTTCTATTGTTATAGATAACCCAAATTCCACGCCTATCCACCAATATCTTGCACCCATGAGCACATGCTTAGAGCCTCTAGAACCCATGATTTTCACATCTAGCTATGAGCTACACCAATCTGTGGTTGCAATAGGTCAAAGCCAACCCTTTTCTACAGCTAGAGTCCTATCTTCTAATCAAGGGAGTAATGTACCCAAGGTCCTATCCTCATCCAGAGAGGGTAATGAACCCCAAGTCCTATCCTTTGATCAAGTAGGTAATGAACTTTTTGCTACACTTAGGGAATCTTTTAATCTTCCTATAAATTTAGGTTTAGACCTAGCCTTACAAGACCATGTTCTTATTCAATATCTATATATGGGTCTTGATAATATCACCTTTGGAGGAGTTTTCCTTTCTTTACCCATTAGTGAAGTGAGGTTTGTCCTTATTAGTGGACACACTCCTTGCACTAGCCTTCATGATAACATCCTAGAGGTAGAGAAGGAATCATCCCCAAACTAGAAGAGGAAGTTTTCATAGCCACTTTGCAAACATTTCAATCCCATGATTTGGCTATCCATCCCAAACCAGTAGTACTCCAAAATTCTCTATGGAAAGAAGTAATTCTATCCTTAGAAATTATTTTAGATGACAGTTCTGGGAGGAGTTTAAACTTCCCACTTCATAAGAGATCTTTTAGTGCATACATTGCCAATCTTCTCAAGAAGAGATCTCTTACAAAGCGTCTCAAATCCAATCCCTTTGAAGGATGCTTAGAAAGACTCAAGGATGGCATATCAAGTGATGCCATAGAAGGAGAGCAAAGCCATCTAGAATCCACACTTATGTTCTCCCCTTCTATGCCCACATTAGATATAGAATACAAACCCATCTTTAAACCCATCCTTGATCCCTATGACTCATTCTATGCTCTTTGTCCTGAACCTCCCGATAATCCTAGAAATCTATCTACTTATCCCATGCATAGGAATCATCAAGACCATATAGAGGATTGCAAAGAGCAACATCCATGGCTAGAGAGCATTAAAAACATATGTGCTATTGCCATTAAATGGGTGGATAAGGCCTTAGATGAGATCATTTCGAGAGACGATCCAAGGGGAATTTTGGACATTTATGTCGAGTCACCCTTGGAAGTGGAAGATGATGGAGGCTTCAATAGGCAAAGTAGTTGCTTCTTAAACACCCCATCAAGACCTTGCTCATATGAAAAATCTCCTGATTCACCTAGTGTCTCTAACATTGCCCCACATGAGATCTTCAACCCCCTCATGCTCCCTGTTCCTAAAGATATTAAGAGGGTGGTTGTAGACACATATGTTTATCATAAATGTTGCAGATCTCGTTGTGTTAAATCCTGAGATTAGTGCACATAGATTGGTGTTGGAGGGGAAACCACTTCACCAATTCACATCTTGAAGGTTTCCCAAGGACAAGCTTAGTGTCCTAAAACAAGCACTATTCAGATCATGACATAACTGTTCACCTTTCTATTGCGTTGCCCTGTTAAATGAGCATAGAGTTATAATTGTGAAAATGTTCCTTCGGGTATTCGTCACAAACCTTTCTAGGTCCGAAGCAAAAAGATCGAAGGAATAACAAATGCAAGGTATGTCCAACCAATCATTATGCAACATTGAATTACATTCATCCAATCTTGATTTATGAAAGTCAAGCTTGGGGGATACACTTCCATAAATAGATTCCTTGCCATGTTGCTACATCATTTTGGTTGTCCCTACCTTTGGCATGCTCAATTTGCTAAACATCAATCATTCTCTGTCATCCGTTTGAGTAAATCTCTCGTAGTGCTCTCATGCTACCTTCGTTTGCTATAGTTTATGTTTAGGTTTGGAGTAGTCTCATACATCTCTTAAATGAAGCATGGTGCCTAGTTTACGAGTTGTGATTTTACTTCCAAAGGCTTTTTAAATTAAGCGTGGTGCTTAGGTTAAAAATGCCCTCTTAAATCAAATTAGACGTGGTGTCTAGGTTGATCTTTGAGCCGATAGTATGCTATAGTAGATGTTGGTATATTTTGTTGGACTAACCCCTGCAGAAAAACTTCCAAATCCAAATTGGGAAAGTCCAGAGATGAACTCACATTGGAGATGAATCAAGGCATATGATGAACTCCAACAACTTCACATAGAAGACATAGCTCATTCATCGTCCAAGAAATAGTTGAAGGAATTTATGGCGTGCATATTCATGGTGAACCTACCAAAACACCGCTTCAGTGATGGAACAAAGGAGACAAGAGTGCTACAAGAAGGATCTACATCAATAGCACTCACCCAAAGGAAGTGGATGAACAAGGTGACAAGCTATGAGCAACCTTGAAGACATCATAGCATTGAACCCAAAACTCGAGCTAGGACACCAATGAGAAGCTAGGTGCAACTCACCTCATTTTGGCCAATCAAAGGCCTGCTCTCGTTGTTCTCGAAGCCACCATCTTGCACATCGGCAGCAAGGACAAGCATGGCATGATAAGCATGCTTCCTTGTGTCAACCAATCACCATCAAGGGATTGACTACCGACCAAGCCCAAGAAGGCCATGAACAACTACATTTGCAAGATGATGTCCCTATGCCATTTGGAGATGAAGCCTGCATACAAATATTAATGAAGTCCCTTCCTTGATCATCAAGGCGGATGGCGTATCATTAACTCTTCGCCATGCTGCTAGAAGACAAACACCATCAAGGAAGAACTCGAGTCTACATCTCCAATGAACATCAACTAGTCAACCAAGGCTCAGCAAAAATCAAGAATGGTTGACAAAAGAAGATCATACAACTGTCCATCCTAGATTGGATAGTCCAAAGAAAAGAAGAATGCCAAGGAGAGATCTTTGCTCTAGAATCAAGATCCCTCTCCGACGAGACTTAAGAAAGAGGATGGACAAGTGTTAAAGAACATGGAGTTACAACACATTTCGAGGGATGATTCAACACACACACATTTGGCTTCCAGTGATGAGCAACAACAAGCTTGGGGGAGGAAGGCCGCCGACTCCTCTAATAATGATCCAGCAACACTCTGCCTCTTCTCAAGCCCTCATCGCTCTAGCACGCTGGTTTGCAATCCCTCCACTCGCAGTTACTTCCTCTCTATAAGTTTGACTATTTTTCTATAGATTTCATACACCAATCTAACTTAAGACAAAGTAAAATCAATCTTTAAAGAAGAAGTAATGTTGAGTAAATGTTCTACGCTAATTAAAATTTTCAACCCAATCTTTTCTGTAGCATAGAATATGACCTTTAGCTTAATGACATCTCTACCCTTGTTATTATTTGTATATTCCTTCGGGTATGTGTTGTCCACTAATCCTCTACAGAGAAGAAACAATAAGTAGAGCACAAGGTCAAGGGAGAGGCCCACTAGAAGCATCTACTCTTCATCCCAGGGTGCTCCAGTGATAAAGTTCTGAACCTGCAACATGCACACTAAACAAGATACTGCTAGCATCACAATTAAAGGTTCACTTCAAACCGTTGGAGAAGGAGAGAACATCGATGACCCCTTCCTCAAGAGATATCAGCTCAAGAGGTGTAGTTCTCAAGGTCTCTACCTTTGGGATCAAATGATGCACCAAAGGATTGAACATGACAAGAAGTCCTATTCAGAGGACTTAAAACACCGAACCCTTGCCAAGGAGGTAACTTGGTAGTTATCCATATTTCCCACTTCAGCATTGCATAAGTTTTTCCTTTAGCATATTTACTTTTTGCATAAACAGTTCTTGTTGCATATTTATTTTGCTACGTCTGCATTAGAAAAGAAAATAATTTTATCTTGCATTGCATCTAGAAAATACTAAGCCCCATGCGAATAATTTTGTGGTGCGACACCCACAAAGATATCCACCGTGGTGGCATAAAAATAAGTTTTCATCTTGGTTGCATTTTTCTCGTTCGCATATCATAAATATAAAATTGTAAAAATATTAAGATCCCGCTAAAAAGATTTTATATGTTAAGAAGGTTCTAGACGTCCAAGGCTTAGAGGTTTATCACTAACGCTTAATCAATTCCACAAGCTTTGCTATCTATTTGAGCCTCACAGAATTTAAAGGGTCAAGAAGAGCTAACAGGCAAAAGGACATCATGTCCCCTGTCGGAGTGTTGTCTTCAACGCCGGTCGTCTTTGTCTCTGACCATCATCCCCGACACTCCGGGAGGAGCAAGTATGCCTTCACCGCGAAGCAACATCAACATACTACGTCAACATCCGGCTTGGGGGAGAGCACCCCGTGTATCCGCCTAAGTACCACTAGCTTATCTATCTATCGTCTATTTGTTAAGTTTGCAAAAATAAAATAGAGGAGAGTATGTGAAAAGTCTCGCTAAAATGAACCCTGAGAATAAGCTCTTATATGGAAATGATGAATAGTTGCTCGACGTAATTCCTTTCAAGTACCTAGTTTTCAACCTTGCACTCTCCCGAGTTTTGGACACAACTTGTTTGGATTTGAGATTTACTCGAACCCGAAACTTGTGGGTAGCGAATGCTTGATCTAAGTCTAGGTAGTTGACGGATATGATATGGGAAAGTTTTGAGCTGTTGTCCATCTTGTTCCTAGAGATGCTAGAGTTCGGAGAGTTTATCTTTTAAAATCTTAAAATTTCTGCATGATGAGTTCCGTATGACGAGAGTTAAAAATTCCTACCACAAACCATACATTCATGCTTACTAGATTAGGAAAACCCATCTATTTATATAGACCATATTGTAGGCTTGAGTGTAGTCTTTATAGGCATTGAGTGTGGTTATGCTGTAGACCCATAAGGAACCAGTCATGCAGTTAAAGTCAATACTATGTGCTCTCCATCCATTGATCTATGCTACTTCTGTCCTCAGAAGCATGCGCCCATTTTATAAATACTATATTCATTCTGTGCTACTTCTGTCCCTAGAAGTACGACCTACATATAGATCCACATCCACCACATATTGTGCTATCTCTACCCTGAAGATACGCACCTATGCTGCTCCTACCTTGGGAGTACGCATTTCCCCACATATTGTGCTGTCTCTACCCTGGAGATACGCGCTTATGCTGCTCCTACCCTGGGAGTATGCATCCATTCATCCATCCATCCATCCATCCATCCACAAAATACATACGCCACTCATTTCACTTCATCCAGAAAAGGTTCTACTCCTATCCTGGGAGTGAACATCTAGAAATAATAATCGCCATTCCATTTGCCTACATAAAAGCTCCAGTCATTATCACTTCAAGTTATACACTCCCCGTTGCTAAAGTTTCGTTTTCAGAGGATTGGTTGTTCTAAAAAAAAAGAAGAAAAAAAAAGAGAAAGAAAGAAAGAAAGAGTAGCCAAGTCCTTCCTTTCAAGAAGTTTCAAGGTTTCCGAATAAAGGGAGTCATGTTATCCCCAAAGGAGCGAGTGTAGAAGTAGATGTTCGCCAAGTGATCACCCCTTATAATCATTTCCTTATCATCATCATCTTATCATTCATCCCATTTCCTCCTTCACATGCACATATGACTTTATTATTATTTTAGTTCCTGTTGGATCCATGGTATAATTGTGCAATATATGCAAGTGAGTTTGAGTGTCTCCCCACCTATAAGCTCCACATAAGCCTATTAGAAGTAGGGTGAGAGAGAGAAGGCACTTTTCACTATGCCTTAATTCCACAAATACCACATATTCTGAGAGAAGAGAAAAGGCATACACTACTCATGCCTTGGAGAGGATCCAGAAATACCACAAACGAGAGACTTGAAAGGGTCATACATGGAATCTCTGAGTTTTATTTAAAAATCTTGCAAAAACTCCGGAATAATAGTTGATCAAAGAGCGAGAAACATAGCGCTTGACTTGACCGTTCTGTCTTTCAACTGCTCAAGACCCAAGTGACGGCTACAAGCCCCATGGTGAAAGGTAATATGAGTAAGTTTTGAGTCGAATAGTTCACTCTAATCCGGAGGAGAGTTCTTGTTTGAACGCATGTGTACTTTTGAGGCGTGAAAGCATTGTAGCAACTCCTGATCCATCACTGAGTTTATCTTTCCTCAGAGACGAGCAAAAGGTAAGCTTGGGGGAGTTGTTGACGGTCGTTAAGTGCCAATTTTTACCGTCAACTAGACATGAAAAAGGACCTAAATATGTTCACCAACTAGATATAGGGGTTACACTAATAGAATTCCACGAGTTTTGGTGAATGTCCTGTTTTCGCGGGGTGTCGGTGAAAATACCCAAGGAAGGCCCACATGTCGGGTTTACATAGAGATAATCGGGAACCGGTGAAAATTCTGTCTCCGGAAGGTTCGAGAAGGCTCGGACCAAACGGGAGCCCGAACGGGCTCGGTGGGGAGTCGGCCGACTCCCCTTGAGTTGGCCGACCTGGCCAAGTCAACCAATCGAATCGCCTCGCGGATCCTGTTCCACCGCCTTTGAGGATGAATAATAATCGTCCGTTTAGGTCGGTTTGATCCGAGGGCTGCGGTGCATCCTAGGGGGCTATATAAGCGGGGCCCCGGCCCCCGGAGGAGGCATCCCATGAAACCCTAATTCATTATTTCCGAGAGGATCGGGTGAGAGGGGTCCCTTGAATGGATCTCCTCCCTAGAGCCTAGCATTCAAGATAGATAGAGAGAGTATAGGGTGGAGGTAGAGTTGGAGGAAGCCCGGCATGTCGGTGTCTCCTCTCCGGTTGTACTCGCGGGATCAAGTCTCCTAACCCGAGGCTTGGTTCTAGGATCATTCTGCAATTCAACTTCTGATACTAGTAAGTTCTTGTTATTATTGCTCTTTGGTCTATGAGTTTACTTTATTCGCTTCCGGTTGGGAATAGAGTAATCGTTCGTAGCGTAAGCGTGGTGCTTGGGCTAGGTTCACTCGTAGATGCTCCCTATCTGGCCGGAACCGTGGTAGTAGCGGGGGAGATGACAGTCCCTTTGTTACCTTTGTAATCCACTTCCCGTCAGTAGGTAAGGTAGGTCCAAAAGTGCTAGGTTAAGCATCCTCTGTGGTGTCTTTTCTTAGGTGCTCCCATAGAGTAGTAGTTGCAAAGCTTGCCATAGGTTGGAAGAAGACTGTGGTAGTAATCCTCTCTATATCGCTCATTTACCTTGTCTGTAGCTCAGGGGTTAGGTATAGACTTAGGTTAGTCAGATGCACGTTTTCTCCTAGCGGATAAATAAATAACGATACTCTGGAATATCTCCCGGGTGAAGTGCTCACCGATATCCGTGCGCTTGCGGATTATTTCTCTTTGATTCTTTCGTGTGCGTATCTAGTATCAACAGATACCACCACACATTCAGCATTTAACAAATAGTGCCGAAATTTGGTGCACGAGTAATAAACACACAAACAGAGTTTTTCTATTGCTGAATACCTTGTTTCAGGATCTAACAATTTTCGGCTAAGGTAAGCTATTACCCTCTCTTTTCCTTTAAACTCTTGCATAAGGGCCGATCCTATTGTTAGGCCATCGGCCGCCACATACAGCTTGAAAGGCTTCTCAAGTTGTGGAGGTACCAACACTGGTGGTGCCTTCATATATTGCTTGATCTCATCAAAAGCCTTTTGCCGTATGTCACCCTGCACAAATTTCGATCCTTCTTGAGTTTCAACAATGGAGAGAAAGGCAATACTCTTTCGATAAATTGGATATGAATCTTCTCACGAAATTGATCTTGCCTAGCAACGATTGTAACTCTGTAAGGTTAGTTGGGGGCACAACTTTGTCTATTGCTTCCATGCTCTTTTTCCCAACTTCTATCCCTCCTTTGTGGATCAAGAACCCCAAGAATTCACCAGCCGAGACTCCAAAAGCACACTTATTTGGATTCATCTTTAAACCATGTTTTCTTGTGCACTCCAAAGTCTTGCTTAAATCGGCTAAATGTTCTTCATGGTTTCTGGATTTGACTACCACATCATCAATGTAAATTTCCACAATTTTGCCGATCAACTCATGAAAGATATAATTCATGGCTCTCTGATAAGTTGCACCAGCATTCTTCAATCCAAATGTCATTAATATCCACTCAAATAACCCAATGTGGCCAGGACATCTGAATGCAGTCTTTGCAATATCTTCGACTGCCATAAAAATCTGATTATAGCCAGCATTGCCATCCATGAAACTAATGACTTCATACCCTGCTGCTGCATCCACTAGTAAATCGGCAACTGGCATTGGGTAACCATCCATGGGAGTAGCTTTGTTGAGATCTCTAAAATCTATGCATACTCTCATCTTTCCATTCTTCTTGTAGACAGGTACCTGCATACCTGCATGGCCGAGTAAAGTTTGCTTCAATCAGTCTTTCAACTTCTTTCTTTACATCGGCCAATACCTCCTCTTTATAAATTTTTCGTGGAGGTTGTTTGAAAGGTCGAAACCCAGGTTTTATAGGCAACTTATGCTCAACAATTGATCGATCCAAACCAGGCATCTCTGTGTAATCCCAAGCAAAACAATCTTTAAACTCTTTCAACAACTCTACTAATTTCAACTTATATTCTGGGTCTAAATTTGCACTAATATACATCGGCCTTGACTTCGTGCTATCACCAACATCGATCTCCTCTAATTTGTCGGCCGACATGAAACCACGACCCAGTTTGCCTTTGTTGCCATCGATTGGATTGCCCATTAAAAGTTACTGTCAGAGCCGACTGCTTGGATCGGCTGTTGATCTCTGTCGAACACATTGACAGGACCTTCTTTCCATTTCTTACCCGAAAGGCAGTCTTGTCCATCATACTCCCAATAAGCAGGCTCGGAAGTGGCAACACTCACTGAATCATCAGCTTGAACAACCTCTACTTCATCTCCTATCCACTGAATAAGAATCTGATGCATAGTTGAGGGTACACAGCAATTAGCATGGATCCAATCCCTTCCCAGAAGCATGCTATATGCCCCCTTGCCATCAATGACAAAGAAAGTAGTGATCAAAGTCTTGGATCCAATCATCAGTTCCACATGTACTGCTCCACGAGTATCAGAAGCATTGCCAGCAAAATCTCTAAGGATCATGTCAGTCTGCAACAAATCCTCGCTTGTCGTGCCAAGCTTTCTGAAAGTAGCATAGGGCATAATATTGATAGCAGCCCCTCCATCCACAAGCATCTTGGTTAAGGGTTTGCCATTGACATATCCCTTCAGGTATAACGGTTTCAAATGACGATTTTTAACTGGCTTGTCAAAGATTGCTTGCCGAGTCAACACAAGTTGAGCCATCAGGTCTCGGCATTCAGTTTCGTCAAAGTCTGAGTATACTTCATCTTGAACTTCTTGGTCTTCAGGAGCTCTAAACTCCAATGGGATGAAGAACACCATGTTAGTATCAGCCGAAGGACCCTGTCCATCGTCCTTTTTCTTAGGACGCCATACTGGCTTCTTTTCGGCTAATTCTTGTTTCATCTCCTGGTTCCTCAAACGCTGAACCCTTCTTTTCTGGCTTTTCCTCAAACAAGGAGGGCACCATTGACCTCTTTGCCACCTGTATGAGCTTTCTTCCGCATTATGGGCACTGCTGTGAGCCCAAGCTTGGTCTGCAAATCTTTTCCTCTGATGTCTATCAAAATTATTCATTTTTATGCGCCGATCGTCCTCAGGAATCCTTATTCCAAGTCTATCATGGACGGGACGGCGGTTGACTCGAGATTGCCTATACTCGAATACCGATCACCGCATTCGGGGCAATTGTTTTTAGCAGCAACTTCAAGCCTTCATTCCAACAAAGTGTCTAAAGAAGGAACGGTTCCAATGTGACGCTCTTGCTCCCTCATGTGCTCTTCCTGTTCTCTTCGGCGCACTTCTGCTTCATATCTTCGACGCTCTGCCATGAATCTGCGCTCCTCTTCAATGTACCGCTGCTCCTCATCATACTCCATCTCCTTTTCCTCTCGCCATTTATTCAACAAGTGTCGTCTTTGTAACTCGCGCTTTGGCTCGGCGTGTATTCGGCAATTTCCCTTAGCTGTATCTGAAATTTGACCTTTCTCTGTTCGGCTATTTTTGAACCGCACTTGTTGCACTTCTTCCTTGGTAACTTGCCGATCAGGGTCAACAGCACCACTCTCCTTGGCTTTTTCAGAGGTCAGAACCTTCATCTTTCCCTTTTCCTTGGATTCACTGGCATCAACCATGCCTACAGAGAAAGAGACCATGTTCTGAGGGAATGGGTTCTTGTCTACTTTCATCTTGCCATCAAATCTCAAGTGTCCATCTTGAATAGCTTTCTGAATCTTTACTCTGAACACTCGGCAATCATTGATATGATGAGAACCTATATCATGAAACCCACAGTACTTCTTATCCTTCACCCCTTCAGGGCGTAGCATAGGATGTCCTTCTGGCAGCTTGATGCGTCCCTCTTGAATCAGATACAAAAAGAGCTTATCTGCCTTACTGACATCAAAATCATAAGATCCCTTTTGCTGCTTCACCCATCGATGACTGACCAAAGTAGGCTCTTTTGCCCAGCTCAACTCCGCAGCAGCTACTTCATCTTCATCTTCATATTCAGATGCTTCTTCTAGAAATCCTTGATACACATCAATAGTAGCACTGTCTTCTGAAAGCGAGCATCCCTTCTGAATCCCTGGGCTTGGTTACTCATTGCTGTCATTCTTTGTGCAAGCTGCCCTAGGTCTTCAAACTCCATGCCGAACAATTTTTCCTTGATGTGCGGCAACATGCCTGCAATGACCAACTGTGGGAGTTGATCATCGGGTATGTTCAGAGAATAGCACATGTTCTTGGCTTCTCTGAATCTGCGAAGATACCTCATAGCCCACAGATCAACCATCTTCTTCTCATTGGTTCCTGTGTAAAAGTATGCATGGAACTTTTGCTCCAATTCTGCCCAAGTTCTAATGGAATTGGCCGGGCTGTGAAGCAAACCATGTGAAAGCCGGCCTGTCGTCGAGACATAGGAAAATATCCGATTCTCCAGGCTTCATCGAGTGACTTCTCCAAGTTGCATCAAGTACCCGCTAACGTGTTCAATGGTACTAGTGTCATCTTGACCGAAGAATTTAGTCAAATCGTCGGTGGCTTTACTCTTGGTGGAAGAGCTACTCTATTGTACCACTCGGAAAGGGAGATTTGTATGCATATGTTTGATTCTTTGGTTTAAGGCCGAACCGATTCTCGCATCATATCGCCATTCGCTTTAGGAGAACATCATTGGCATCTTGTGCCCCCGCCTTCCGAAGGTACTCCGACGCACTCCTGTATCCTGGATTCGGCAACGCACTCAGAGCACTGTAATCGGTAAACTCATTGTACCCATCTCCATAAACACTCTTCTGCAATCTGTTTGCCACTGGAGAAATCTTGTAAGCAGATGCAGGTATATCTGTTGTTGCACCAAAAGCTACTTGACCATGAGTTTGCTGCTCGGTCACAGGAGGCTTCTCTTTTTCATCGTGAACAGCTCCATCCTTGCTTGTACCGATCATCTCTTCTCCTCCAGTTGATTTCTGAGTGTTGAAGTACACTGGTCCAGCAAGCTCTCCAAATCTTTCTTCAAAGCGCTTGTCAACTGCTGGCCCAAAAGTATCAGCCATGATTTTGCGGAAGGTGCCCAGAAAAGCTGTGTTGTGATTCAACATAGTGTCTCCCACAGCTTTGTAAATGGCTCCAACTACCCTCTGCATCTCCTCCTCGTCAGTAATATCGATCGACCGGCGAGAAGAACTCGTGGCAGTGATTGCTTGACGATCACTCTGCCACTCTTGTTCTTGGAAAAAGACATCAGACATTTCTGCTGATACTGTTCCATTGCTTGCTCTACCATCTGGCGTTGCTCTGGTTGCAGCTCGTCCATGGTCACGTTCAGAACGTGACTATTGTCAATTTCCGATCCCATCTCAGACTGAAAAGTGGTCCCACCAGGTGTGCCAAAAAGTGTGTTGACACAAAATATGGCGCACTGTGTCTCACACACAGCAAGCCGGAAAGCCTAGCTTCAATCGGGTGCCCGGGCGTCTGAATCCGGTGGCGTGCCAGTCGATTTGACCTAAAAAATCGACAAGGGATAAACGGTAAGATCAAAAAAACTGGAACATGCTGGGTGAGACCAGACAGTTCCATCTTTACGGCCCTGAAGCCACTTACGACGACATATAGCTATAGAAGCTATCTGCCAACAGATTGCAGTTCATTCGGCTAAAGTAACACAACTGATATAAACAGAATGAATTTGCCGAATATAGTAAATGAAGACATGTTTGAACAGGATTAATATCATTGAAGCATATTAAACCATATCTCCAATTTAAAGCATCATCAAGCACTTAATAATTAAAGATAAGTAACTCATAAATATAAATCCACCAAATAACACATGCATAGGCTACTCCAACTAGTCTGCCGCACGTCTAGTCTTTATAAACCCGTCAAGCATGAACCTAAGCAAGCTAATCCACCGCATGATACCACTCACTATAAATCCACACCACTCCTTACTACTAGATCAATCCACCGCATGATACAATCTAACAATAAAGAGCTAAAAGCACGTAATTACCTAACAGATCCATAAATACTCGCTACATGTGTGAGTATAACCGTATCGGCAAGATTGCCGAATCGGGGTCCATGAAGAAGGAACAAACAAGTAATATGTAAAAGAAACCTATCAGATTAAACCGATCTCTAGTCCACCGGATGACTAGCTCTAGAGTAACCCAAAGACCTGCATCTGCCGCACGATACCCGGTCCTGTCAAGGCTTATCTACATCTAACGTGAATGAACCCGCAACACGTGACAATCTAGATCGATCTAATTCGGCTATATAAGCTTAATCTACTTGGTATTGAATAAGCATGAAAGGAACGACCAACAAGCCGAAAGAGTATCAATCTAGATTGGGCAAAAGAGTGTTGCAAATAATTAAACATTAAATAAAACATGCAACACGTGATAACTTAATGAATCTATTAGATCTTGCCAAATCTAAGAGAGCCGATAACTATCTTTACTCATGTCTTAATCCGCCGCACGATACAAGGCACAAGCAAAAACTTCCCATCATTAAGCTTAAATCCGCCGCACGATACTAAGCAAAACAGACGAGACTACTTGCATCATAATCTAAATCCACCGCACGATACTAGACATGATAGCAAGGTTGCCGGGACTTACGGAGGTCGACGGATCGATTGGCCCTCTCGAAGAACTCGATGACACGACTAAAAGGACTCGAAGGGTGGCACGTAGCCGGTTGTATTGATTTGGTTGTGAACGCTTATTACAATGGTCGAGGGTTTATATTTATACCCTGGACAGAACATGAGTCCTAAGCACTTACGAACTGTCTAAATAGAATTGGAAAGATACAAATATGCTAACTCTAACCATAATCAGAGTCCTTGACTATCACGACTCCTTCCCTTTCTGGTCAGCTTCCCCTTTCCTTCTTTTGCCTTCAAACGAAGCCGTTACCGACCGCTTGATCATTTGTCGATCATATGGAAATTAGCCGACCGCATATGCATTTGCCGATCATATGGAAATTAGCTGACCGCATATGCATTTGCCGAATCATTCTCTCTGCTGCTCGCAGGCCCACCTGTCATATCCCTGACCAAATTCTGGTGTTAACAGTCGGTTCCAACGCGTCCTATGGCTCCTGGCACAGAGTCAAGCATGCCCGTACGCCATGGTTAAGGCATTTTAACACATCTGGCTTCTCTACCATAGTGTTTGCCATAGCTCGAGAGCCTGAATGGCCCTTAACCTCGGCTCCACGGCTCCAGAACTGCCATATTTGCACACACGACTTTGCTGCCGCACGGCCGGTCCCTGCGCGTCCTACGGCTCCTCGTACCAAGTCAAGCACGCCCATGCGCCATGGTTAAGGCGTTTTGACACCTCTGGCCTCTCCATCATAGCATTTATTGTGGCTCGAGGACCCGAATGGCCCTTAACCATGGCTCCACAGATCTAGAACTGCCATATTTGCACACACGACTATGCTACCGCACAGCCGGTTCCTGCGTGTCCTACAGCTCTCGGCACTAGGTGAAGCACAACCGTATGCCATAGTTAAGGTGTTTTGATGCCTCTGGCCTCACCACCACAATGTTTGTCATCACCCGAGAGCCCGAACGGCCCTTAACCACAGCTCCATGACTCCAGAACTTCCATATTTGCAGACACGACTGTGCTGCCGCACGGCCGGATCCTGTGCATCCTATGGCTCCCGGCACCGGGTCAAGCATGCCCGTACGCCATGGTTAAGCCATTTTGATGCCTCTATCCTCTCCACCATAGAGTTTTCCATCACCCAAGAGCCCGAAGGGCCCTTGACCACGGTTCCACGGCTCCAAAACGCCATATTTGCACACACAACCATGCCGCCGCATGGTCGGTTCCAACGCGTCCTATGGCTCCCGGCACGAGTCAAGCATGCCCATACACCATGGTTAAGGCATTTTGACACATCCGGCTTCTCTACCATAGTGTTTGCCATAGCTCGAGAGCCCGAATGGCCCTTAACCTTGGCTTCACGGCTCCGTAACTACCATATTTGCACACACGACTCTTGCTGCCGCACGGCCGGTTCCTGCGCGTCCTACGGCTCCTCGCACCAAGTCAAGCACGCCCATGCGCCATGGTTAAGGCGTTTTGACACCTCTGGCCTCTCCACCATAGCATTTATTGCGGCTCGAGGACCCGAATGGCCCTTAACCATGGCTCCACGGCTCTAGAACCGCCATATTTGCACACACGACTATGCTACCGCACGGCCCGGTTCTGCGTGTCCTACATGCTCTCTTGGCACTAGGTCAAGCACGACCGTATGCCATAGTTAAGGTGTTTTGATGCCTCCGGCCTCACCACCACAATATTTGTCATCACCCAAGAGCCCAAACGGCCCTTAACCACAGCTCCATGACTCCAGTAACTTCCATATTTGCACACACGATTTGTCGTGCCGCCGCACGGCCGGATCCCGTGCATCCTATGGCTCCCGCACCGGGTCAAGCATGCCCGTACGCCATGGTTAAGCCATTTTGATGCCTCTATCCTCTCCACCATAGAGTTTTCCATCACCCAAGAGCCCGAAGGGCCCTTGACCATGGTTCCACGGCTCCAAAACGCCATATTTGCACACACAACCATGCCGCCGCATGGTCGGTTCCAACGCATCCTATGGCTCCCGGCACAGTCAAGCATGCCCGTACGCCATGGTTAAGGCATTTTGACACATCTGGCTTCTCTACCATAGTGATTGCCATAGCTCGAGAGCCCGAATGGCCCTTAACCTCGGCTCACGGCTCCCGTAACTACCATATTTGCACACACGACTTTGCCGCCGCACGGCCGATTCCTCGCGTCCTACGGCTCCTCGCACCAAGTCAAGCACACCCATGCTCCATGGTTAAGGCATTTTGACACCTCGGCCTCTCCACCATAGCATTTATTGCGGCTCGAGGACCGAATGGCCCTTAACCATGGCTCCACGGCTCTAGAACCGCCATATTTGCACACACGACTATGCTACCGCACGCCCGGTTCTGCGTGTCCTACATGGCTCTCGGCACTAGGTCAAGCACGACCGTATGCCATAGTTAAGGTGTTTTGATGCCTCCGGCCTCACCACCACAATGTTTGTCATCACCCGAGAGCCCGAACGGCCCTTAACCACAGCTCCATGACCCTTTAACTTCCATATTTGCACACACGACGTGCTTTGCCGCACGGCCGGATCCCGTGCATCCTATGGCTCCGGCACCGGGTCAAGCATGCCCGTACGCCATGGTTAAGCCATTTTGATGCCTCTCTCCTCTCCACCATAGAGTTTTCCATCACCCAAGAGCCCGAAGGGCCCTTAACCACGGTTCCACGGCTCCAAACCGCCATATTTGCACACACAACCATGCCGCCGCATGGTCGGTTCCAACACGTCCTATGGCTCCCGGCACAGAGTCAAGCATGCCCGTACGCCATGGTTAAGGCATTTTGACACATCCGGCTTCTCTACCATAGTGATTGCCATAGCTCGAGAGCCCGAATGGCCCTTAACCTCGGCTCCACGGCTCCGTAACCGCCATATTTGCACACACGGCTTTGCTGCCGCACGGCCGGTTCCTGCGCGTCCTACGGCTCCTCGCACCAAGTCAAGCACGCCCATGCGCCATGGTTAAGGCGTTTTGACACCTCTAGCCTCTCCACCATAGCATTTGTTGCGGCTCGAGGACCCTAATGGCCCTTAACCATGGCCCCACGGCTCTAGAACCGCCATATTTGCACACACGACTATGCTACCGCACGGCCCGGTTCCTGCGTGTCCTACACCTCTCGGCACTAGGTCAAGCACGACCGTATGCCATAGTTAAGGTGTTTTGATGCCTCCGGCCTCACCACCACAATGTTTGTCATCACCCGAGAGCCCGAACGGCCCTTAACCACAGCTCCATGACCCGTAACTTCCATATTTGCACACACGATCGTGCTGCCGCACGGCCGGATCCCGTGCATCCTATGGCTCCCGGCACCGGGTCAAGCATGCCCGTACGCCATGGTTAAGCCATTTTGATGCCTCTCTCCTCTCCACCATAGAGTTTTCCATCACCCAAGAGCCCGAAGGGCCCTTAACCACGGTTCCACGGCTCCAAAACCGCCATATTTGCACACACAACCATGCCGCCGCATGGTCGGTTCCAAACGCATCCTATGGCTCCCGGCACGCAGTCAAACATGCCCGTACACCATGGTTAAGGCATTTTGACACATCCGGCTTCTCTACCATAGTGTTTGCCATAGCTCAAGAGCCCGAATGGCCCTTAACCTTGGCTCCACGGCTCCGTAACCGCCATATTTGCACACACGACTTTTGCCGCCGCACGGCCGGTTCCGCGCGTGTCCTACGGCTCCTCGCACCAAGTCAAGCACGCCCATGCGCCATGGTTAAGGCGTTTTGACACCTCTAGCCTCTCCACCATAGCATTTGTTGCGGCTCGAGGACCCTAATGGCCCTTAAGCATGGCTCCACAGCTCTAGAACTGCCATATTTGCACACACGACTATGCTACTGCACAGCCGGTTCCTGCGTGTCCTACACCTCTCGGCACTAGGTCAAGCACGACCGTATGCCATAGTTAAGGTGTTTTGATGCCTCTGGCCTCACCACCACAATGTTTGTCATCACCCGAGAGCCCGAACGGCCCTTAACCACAGCTCCATGACCACAGAACTTCCATATTTGCACACACGACTGTGCTGCAGCACGGCCGGATCCTGTGCATCCTATGGCTCCCGGCACCGGGTCAAGCATGCCCGTACGCAATGGTTAAGCCATTTTGATGCCTCTCTCCTCTCCACCATAGAGTTTTCCATCACCCAAGAGCCCGAAGGGCCCTTAACCACGGTTCCACGGCTCCAAAACTGCCATATTTGCACACACAACCATGCTGCCGCATGGTCGGTTCCAACACGTCCTATGGCTCCCGGCACGAGTCAAGCATGCCCGTACGCCATGGTTAAGGCATTTTGACACATCTGGCTTCTCTACCATAGTGTTTGCCATAGCTCGAGAGCCTGAATGGCCCTTAACCTCGGCTCCACGGCTCCAGAACTGCCATATTTGCACACACGACTTTGCTGCCGCACGGCCGGTTCCTGCGCGTCCTACGGCTCCTCGCACCAAGTCAAGCACGCCCATGCGCCATGGTTAAGGCGTTTTGACACCTCTAGCCTCTCCACCATAGCATTTGTTGTGGCTCGAGGACCCTAATGGCCCTTAACCATGGCTCCACAGCTCTAGAACTGCCATATTTGCACACACGACTATGCTACTGCACAGCCGGTTCCTGCGTGTCCTACACCTCTCGGCACTAGGTCAAGCACGACCGTATGCCATAGTTAAGGTGTTTTGATGCCTCTGGCCTCACCACCACAATGTTTGTCATCACCCGAGAGCCCGAACGGCCCTTAACCACAGCTCCATGACTCTAGAACTTCCATATTTGCACACACGACCGTGCCGCCGCACGGCCGGATCCCGTGCATCCTATGGCTCCGGCACCGGGTCAAGCATGCCCGTACGCCATGGTTAAGCCATTTTGATGCCTCTCTCCTCTCCACCATAGAGTTTTCCATCACCCAAGAGCCCGAAGGGCCCTTAACCACGGTTCCACGGCTCCAAAACCGCCATATTTGCACACACAACCATGCTGCCGCATGGTCGGTTCCAACGCATCCTATGGCTCCCGGCACGAGTCAAGCATGCCCGTACACCATGGTTAAGGCATTTTGACACATCGGCTTCTCTACCATAGTGTTTGCCATAGCTCGAGAGCCCGAATGGCCCTTAACCTTGGCTCCACGGCTCCAGAACCGCCATATTTGCACACACGACTTTTTGCCGCCGCACGGCCGGTTCCGCGTGTCCTACGGCTCCTCGCACCAAGTCAAGCACGCCCATGCGCCATGGTTAAGGCGTTTTGACACCTCGGCCTCTCCACCACAGCATTTATTGCGGCTCGAGGACCCGAATGGCCCTTAACCATGGCTCCACATGACTCTAGAACCGCCATATTTGCACACACGACTATGCTACCGCACGCCCGGTTCCTGCGTGTCCTACATGGCTCTCGGCACTAGGTCAAGCATGACCGTATGCCATAGTTAAGGTGTTTTGATGCCTCGGCCTCACCACCACAATGTTTGTCATCACCCGAGGGCCCGAACGGCCCTTAACCATAGCTCCATGACTCCGTAACTTCCATATTTGCACACACGATCGTGCCGCCGCACGGCCGGATCCCGTGCATCCTATGGCTCCCGGCACCGGGTCAAGCATGCCCGTACGCCATGGTTAAGCCATTTTGATGCCTCTCTCCTCTCCACCATAGAGTTTTCCATCACCCAAGAGCCCGAAGGGCCCTTAACCACGGTTCCACGGCTCCAAAACCGCCATATTTGCACACACAACCATGCCGCCGCATGGTCGGTTCCAACGCGTCCTATGGCTCCCGGCACGAGTCAAGCATGCCCGTACGCCATGGTTAAGGCATTTTGACACATCTCGGCTTCTCTACCATAGTGTTTGCCATAGCTCGAGAGCCCGAATGGCCCTTAACCTTGGCTCCATGGCTCCGAACCGCCATATTTGCACACACGACTTTGCCGCCACACGGCCGGTTCCCGCGTCCTACGGCTCCTCGCACCAAGTCAAGCACGCCCATGCGCCATGGTTAAGGCATTTTGACACCTCTAGCCTCTCCACCATAGCATTTATTGTGGCTCGAGGACCCGAATGGCCCTTAACCATGGCTCCACGGCTCTAGAACCGCCATATTTACGACTATGCTACCGCACGGCCCGGTTCCCGCGTGTCCTACAGCTCTCGGCACTAGGTCAAGCATGACCGTATGCCATAGTTAAGGTGTTTTGATGCCTCTGGCCTCACCACCACAATGTTTGTCATCACCCGAGAGCCCGAACGGCCCTTAACCACGGCTCCATGACTCCAAAACTTCCATATTTGCACACACGACCGTGCTGCCGCACGGCCGGTTCCAACGCATCCTATGGCTCCTGGCACAGAGTCAAGCATGCCCGTACGCCATGGTTAAGCCATTTTGATGCCTCTCTCCTCTCCACCATAGAGTTTTCCATCACCCAAGAGCCCGAAGGGCCCTTAACCACGGTTCCACGGCTCCAAAACTGCCATATTTGCACACACAACCATGCTGCCGAATGGTCGGTTCCAACGCGTCCTATGGCTCCTGGCACGAGTCAAGCATGCCCGTACGCCATGGTTAAGGCATTTTGACACATCTGGCTTCTCTACCATAGTGTTTGCCATAGCTCGAGAGCCCGAATGGCCCTTAACCTCGGCTCCACGGCTCCGTAACGCCATATTTGCACACACGACTTTGCCGCCACACGGCCGGTTCTGCGCGTCCTACGGCTCCTCGCACCAAGTCAAGCACGCCCATGCGCCATGGTTAAGGCATTTTGACACCTCCGGCCTCTCCACCATAGCATTTATTGCGGCTCGAGGACCCGAATGGCCCTCAACCATGGCTCCACGGCTCTAGAACTGCCATATTTGCACACACGACTATGCTACCGCACAGCCGGTTCCTGCGTGTCCTACAGCTCTCGGCACTAGGTCAAGCATGACCGTATGCCATAGTTAAGGTGTTTTGATGCCTCTGGCCTCACCACCACAGTGTTTGTCATCACCCAAGAGCCCGAACGGCCCTTAACCACAGCTCCACGGCTCCAAAACTGCCATATTTGCACACACGACCATGCTGCCGCACGGTCGGATTCCAACGCATCCTATGGCTCCCGGCACAGAGTCAAGCATGCCCGTACGCCATGGTTAAGCCATTTTGATGCCTCTCTCCTCTCCACCATAGAGTTTTCCATCACCCAAGAGCCCAAAGGGCCCTTAACCACGGTTCCACGGCTCCAAAACTGCCATATTTGCACACACAACCATGCTGCCGCATGGTCGGTTCCAACGCGTCCTATGGCTCCCGGCACGAGTCAAGCATGCCCGTACGCCATGGTTAAGGCATTTTGACACATCCGGGCTTCTCTACCATAGTGTTTGCCATAGCTCGAGAGCCCGAATGGCCCTTAACCTCGGCTCCACGGCTCCGTAACCGCCATATTTGCACACACGACTTTGCCTGCCGCACGGCCGGTTCCTCGCGCGTCCTACGGCTCCTCGCACCAAGTCAAGCACGCCCATGCGCCATGGTTAAGGCGTTTTGACACCTCGGGCCTCTCCACCATAGCATTTATTGCGGCTCGAGGACCCGAATGGCCCTTAACCATGGCTCCACGCTCTAGAACCGCCATATTTGCACACACGACTATGCTACCGCACGGCCCGGTTCCCGCGTGTCCTACGGCTCTCGGCACTAGGTCAAGCACGACCGTATGCCATAGTTAAGGTGTTTTGATGCCTCCGGCCTCACCACCACAATGTTTGTCATCACCCGAGAGCCCGAACGGCCCTTAACCACAGCTCCATGACTCCGTAACTTCCATATTTGCACACACGACCGTGCCGCCGCACGGCCGGATCCCGTGCATCCTATGGCTCCAAGCACCGGGTCAAGCATGCCCGTACGCCATGGTTAAGCCATTTTGATGCCTCTCTCCTCTCCACCATAGAGTTTTCCATCACCCAAGAGCCCGAAGGTCCCTTAACCACGGTTCCACGGCTCCAAAACCGCCATATTTGCACACACAACCATGCCGCCGCATGGTCGGTTCCAACGCGTCCTATGGCTCCTAGCACAGAGTCAAGCATGCCCGTACGCCATGGTTAAGGCATTTTGACACATCTGGCTTCTCTACCATAGTGTTTGCCATAGCTCAAGATCCTGCATGGCCCTTAACCTCGGATCCACGGCTCCAGAACTGCCATATTTGCACACACGACTTTGCTGCCGCACGGCCGGTTCCTGTGCGTCCTACGGCTCCTCGCACCAAGTCAAGCACGCCCATGCGCCATGGTTAAGGCGTTTTGACACCTCTGGCCTCTCCACCATAGTATTTATTGTGGCTCAAGGACCCGAATGGCCCTTAACCATGGCTCCACAGCTCTAGAACTGCCGTATTTGCACACACGACTATGCTACCGGCTGCCCGGTTCCTGCGTGTCCTATGCTCTCGGCACTAGGTCAAGCATGACCGTATGCCATAGTTAAGGTGTTTTGATGCCTCCGGCCTCACCACCACAATGTTTGTCATCACCCGAGTGCCCGAACGGCCCTTAACCACGCCTCCATGACTCCAGAACTTCCATATTTGCACACACGCTTGTCGTGCTGCCGCACGGCCGGATCCCGTGCATCCTATGGCTCCGGCAGACCGGGTCAAGCATGCCCGTACGCCATGGTTAAGCCATTTTGATGGCTCTCTCCTCTCCACCATAGAGTTTTCCATCACCCAAGAGCCCGAAGGGCCCTTAACCACGGTTCCACGGCTCCAAAACCGCCATATTTGCACACACAACCATGCGCCGCCGCATGGTCGGTTCCAACGCGTCCTATGGCTCCCGGCACGAGTCAAGCATGCCCGTACGCCATGGTTAATGCATTTTGACACATCTCGGCTTCTCTACCATAGTGTTTGCCATAGCTCGAGAGCCCGAATGGCCCTTAACCTCGCTCCACGGCTCCGTAACCGCCATATTTGCACACACGACTTTGCCGCCGCACGGCCGGTTCTCGCGCGTCCTACGGCTCCTCGCACCAAGTCAAGCACGCCCATGCGCCATGGTTAAGGCATTTTGACACCTCCGGCCTCTCCACCATAGCATTTATTGCGGTTCGAGGACCCGAATGGCCCTTAACCATGGCTCCACGGCTCTAGAACGCCATATTTGCACACACGACTATGCTACCGCACGGCCCGGTTCCCTGCGTGTCCTACGGCTCTCGGAACTAGGTCAAGCATGACCGTATGCCATAGTTAAGGTGTTTTGATGCCTCCGGCCTCACCACCACAATGTTTGTCATCACCCGAGAGCCCGAACGGCCCTTAACCACAGCCTCCATGACTCCGTAACTTCCATATTTGCACACACGATTGTCTTTGCCGCACGGCCGGATCCCGTGCATCCTATGGCTCCTAAGACCTGGGTCAAGCATGCCCGTACGCCATGGTTAAGCCATTTGGATGCCTCTCTCCTCTCCACCATAGAGTTTTCCATCACCCAAGAGCCCGAATGTCCCTTAACCACGGTTCCACGGCTCCAAAACTGCCATATTTGCACACACAACCATGCTGCCGCATGGTCGGTTCCAACGCGTCCTATGGCTCCTAGCATAGAGTCAAGCATGCCCGTACGCCATGGTTAAGGCATTTTGACACATCTGGCTTCTCTACCATAGTGTTTGCCATAGCTCAAGATCCTGCATGGCCCTTAACCTCGGATCCACGGCTCCAGAACTGCCATATTTGCACACACGACTTTGCTGCCGCACGGCCGGTTCCCGCGTCCTACGGCTCCTCGCACCAAGTCAAGCACGCCCATGCGTCATGGTTAAGGCATTTTGACACCTCGGCATCTCCACCACAGCATTTATTGTGGCTCAAGGACCCGAATGGCCCTTAACCATGGCTCCACGGCTCTAGAACTGCCATATTTGCACACACGACTAGGCTACCGCACGCCCGGTTCCGCGTGTCCTACGGCTCTCGGCACTAGGTCAAGCATGACCGTATGCCATAGTTAAGGTGTTTTGATGCCCCGGCCTCACCACCACAATGTTTGTCATCACCCGAGAGCCCGAACGGCCCTTAACCACGGCTCCATGACTCCGTAACTTCCATATTTGCACACACGACGTGCCGCCGCACGGCCGGATCCCGTGCATCCTATGGCTCAAGACCGGGTCAAGCATGCCCGTACGCCATGGTTAAGCCATTTTGATGCCTCTCTCCTCTCCACCATAGAGTTTTCCATCACCCAAGAGCCCGAAGGGCCCTTAACCACGGTTCCACGGCTCCAAAACCGCCATATTTGCACACACAACCATGCCGCCGCATGGTCGGTTCCAACGCGTCCTATGGCTCCCGGCACGAGTCAAGCATGCCCGTACGCCATGGTTAAGGCATTTTGACACATCCGGCTTCTCTACCATAGTGTTTGCCATAGCTCGAGAGCCCGAATGGCCCTTAACCTCGGCTCCACGGCTCCGTAACCGCCATATTTGCACACACGACTTTGCCGCCGCACGGCCGGTTCGCGCCGTCCTACGGCTACTCGCACCAAGTCAAGCACGCCCATGCGCCATGGTTAAGGCGTTTTGACACCTCTGGTCTCTCTACCACAGCATTTATTGCGGCTCGAGGACCCGAATGGCCCTTAACCATGGCTCCACAGCTCTAGAACTGCCATATTTGCACACACGACTATGCTACCGCAAAGCCGGTTCCTGCGTGCTCTCGGCACTAGGTCAAGCACGACCGTATGCCATAGTTAAGGTGTTTTGATGCCTCTGGCCTCACCACCACAATGTTTGTCATCACCCGAGAGCCCGAACGGCCCTTAACCACGGCTCCATGACTCCAGAACTTCCATATTTGCACACACGACTGTGCTGCCGCACGGCCGGATCCTGTGCATTCTATGGCTCCCGGCACCGGGTCAAGCATGCCCGTACGCCATGGTTAAGCCATTTTGATGCCTCTCTCCTCTCCACCATAGATTTTCCATCACCCAAGAGCCCGAAGGGCCCCTAACCACGGTTCCACGGCTCCAAAACTGCCATATTTGCACACACAACCATGCTACCGCATGGTCGGTTCCAACGCGTCCTATGGCTCCTAGCACAGAGTCAAGCATGCCCGTACGCCATGGTTAAGGCATTTTGACACATCTGGCTTCTCTACCATAGTGTTTGCCATAGCTCGAGAGCCTGAATGGCCCTTAACCTCGGCTCCACGGCTCCGTAACCGCCATATTTGCACACACGACTTTGCCGCCGCAAGGCCGGTTCCCGCGCGTCCTACGGCTCCTCGCACCAAGTCAAGCACGCCCATGCGCCATGGTTAAGGCGTTTTGACACCTCCGGCCTCTCCACCACAGCATTTATTGCGGCTCGAGGACCCGAATGGCCCTTAACCATGGCTCCACGGCTCTAGAACCGCCATATTTGCACACACGACTATGCTACCGCACAGGCCCGGTTCCTGCGTGTCTGCGGCACTCGGCACTAGGTCAAGCACGACCGTATGCCATAGTTAAGGTGTTTTGATGCCTCCGGCCTCACCACCACAATGTTTGTCATCACCCGAGAGCCCGAACGGCCCTTAACCACGCCTCCATGACTCAGTAACTTCCATATTTGCACACACGACTGTGCTGCCGCACGGCCGGATCCTGTGCATCCTATGGCTCCCGGCACCGGGTCAAGCATGCCCGTACGCCATGGTTAAGCCATTTTGATGCCTCTCTCCTCTCCACCATAGAGTTTTCCATCACCCAAGAGCCCGAAGGGCCCTTAACCACGGTTCCACGGCTCCAAAACTGCCATATTTGCACACACAACCATGCTACCGCATGGTCGGTTCCAACGCGTCCTATGGCTCCTAGCACAGAGTCAAGCATGCCCGTACGCCATGGTTAAGGCATTTTTACACATCTGGCTTCTCTACCATAGTGTTTGCCATAGCTCGAGAGCCTGAATGGCCCTTAACCTCGGCTCCACGGCTCCAGAACTGCCATATTTGCACACATGACTTTGCTGCCGCACGGCCGGTTCCTGCGCGTCCTACGGCTCCTCGCACCAAGTCAAGCACGCCCATGCGCCATGGTTAAGGCATTTTGACACCTCTGGCATCTCCACCACAGCATTTATTGCGGCTCGAGGACCCGAATGGCCCTTAACCATGGCTCCACAGCTCTAGAACTGCCATATTTGCACACACGACTATGCTACCGCACAGCCGGTTCCTGCGTGTCCTACAGCACTCGGCACTAGGTCAAGCACGACCGTATGCCATAGTTAAGGTGTTTTGATGCCTCTGGCCTCACCACCACAATGTTTGTCATCACCCGAGAGCCCGAACGGCCCTTAACCACAGCTCCATGACTCCGTAACTTCCATATTTGCACACACGACCGTGCTGCCGCACGGCCGGATCCCGTGCATCCTATGGCTCCGCACCGGGTCAAGCATGCCCGTACGCCATGGTTAAGCCATTTTGATGCCTCTCTCCTCTCCACCATAGAGTTTTCCATCACCCAAGAGCCCGAAGGGCCCTTAACCACGGTTCCACGGCTCCAAAACCGCCATATTTGCACACACAACCATGCCGCCGCATGGTCGGTTCCAACGCGTCCTATGGCTCCCGGCACAGTCAAGCATGCCCGTACGCCATGGTTAAGGCATTTTGACACATCGGCTTCTCTACCATAGTGTTTGCCATACCACGAGAGCCCGAATGGCCCTTAACCTCGGCTCCATGGCTCCGTAACCGCCATATTTGCACACACGACTTTGCCGCCGCACGGCCGGTTCCTGCGCGTCCTACGGCTCCTCGCACCAAGTCAAGCACGCCCATGCGCCATGGTTAAGGCGTTTTGACACCCTCCGGCCTCTCTACCACAGCATTTATTGCGGCTCGAGGACCCGAATGGCCCTTAACCATGGCTCCACAGCTCTAGAACCGCCATATTTGCACACACGACTATGCTACCGCACAACCCGGTTCTGCGTGCTCTCGGCACTAGGTCAAGCACGACCGTATGCCATAGTTAAGGTGTTTTGATGACTCGGCCTCACCACCACAATGTTTGTCATCACCCGAGAGCCCGAACGGCCCTTAACCACAGCTCCATGACTCGAACTTCCATATTTGCACACACGACTGTGCTGCCGCACGGCCGGATCCTGTGCATTCTATGGCTCCCGGCACCGGGTCAAGCATGCCCGTACGCCATGGTTAAGCCATTTTGATGCCTCTCTCCTCTCCACCATAGATTTTCCATCACCCAAGAGCCCGAAGGGCCCTTAACCACGGTTCCACGGCTCCAAAACTGCCATATTTGCACACACAACCATGCTACCGCATGGTCGGTTCCAACGCGTCCTATGGCTCCGGCACGAGTCAAGCATGCCCGTACGCCATGGTTAAGGCATTTTGACACATCCGGCTTCTCTACCATAGTGTTTGCCATAGCTCGAGAGCCCGAATGGCCCTTAACCTCGGCTCCACGGCTCCGTAACCGCCATATTTGCACACACGACTTAGCCGCCGCACGGCCGGTTCCGCGCGTCCTACGGCTCCTCGCACCAAGTCAAGCACGCCCATGCGCCATGGTTAAGGCGTTTTGACACCTCCGGCCTCTCCACCACAGCATTTATTGAGGCTCGAGGACCCGAATGGCCCTTAACCATGGCTCCACGGCTCTAGAACTGCCATATTTGCACACACGACTATGCTACCGCACAGCCGGTTCCTGCGTGTCCTAGAGCTCTTGGCACTAGGTCAAGCACGACCGTATGCCATAGTTAAGGTGTTTTGATGCCTCCGGCCTCACCACCACAATGTTTGTCATCACCCGAGAGCCCGAACGGCCCTTAACCACAGCTCCATGACTCCAGAACTTCCATATTTGCACACATTACTGTGCTGCCGCACGGCCGGATCCTGTGCATCCTATGGCTCCCGGCACCGGGTCAAGCATGCCCGTACGCCATGGTTAAGCCATTTTGATGCCTCTCTCCTCTCCACCATAGAGTTTTCCATCACCCAAGAGCCCGAAGGGCCCTTAACCACGGTTCCACGGCTCCAAAACTGCCATATTTGCACACACAACCTTGCTACCGCATGGTCGGTTCCAACGCGTCCTATGGCTCCTAGCACCAAGTCAAGCACGCCCATGCGCCATGGTTAAGGCATTTTGACACCTCTGGCCTCTCCACCATAGTGTTTGCCATAGCTCGAGAGCCCGAATGGCCCTTAACCTCGGCTCCACGGCTCCGTAACCGCCATATTTGCACACACGACTTTGCTGCCGCACGGCCGGTTCCTGCGCGTCCTACGGCCCCTCGCACCAAGTCAAGCACGCCCATGCGCCATGGTTAAGGCATTTTGACACCTCCGGCCTCTCCACCACAGCATTTATTGCAGCTCGAGGACCCGAATGGCCCTTAACCATGGCTCCACGGCTCTAGAACGCCATATTTGCACACACGACTATGCTACCGCACAGCCCGGTTCCCGCGTGTCCTACGGCACTCTCGGCACTAGGTCAAGCACGACCGTATGCCATAGTTAAGGTGTTTTGATGCCCTCCGGCCTCACCACCACAATGTTTGTCATCACCCGAGAGCCCGAACGGCCCTTAACCGGCTCCATGACTCGAACTTCCATATTTGCACACACGACCGTGCTGCCGCCGCACGGCCGGATCCTGTGCATCCTATGGCTCCCAGCACCGGGTCAAGCATGCCCGTACGCCATGGTTAAGCCATTTTGATGCCTCTCTCCTCTCCACCATAGAGTTTTCCATCACCCAAGAGCCCGAAGGGCCCTTAACCACGGTTCCACGGCTCCAAAACTGCCATATTTGCACACACAACCATGCTGCCACATGGTCGGTTCCAACGCGTCCTATGGCTCCTGGCACAGAGTCAAGCATGCCCGTACGCCATGGTTAAGGCATTTTGACACATCTGGCTTCTCTACCATAGTGTTTGCCATAGCTCGAGAGCCTTAATGGCCCTTAACCTCGGCTCCACGGCTCCGTAACCGCCATATTTGCACACACGACTTAGCGCCGCCGCCGACGGTTCCTGCGCGTCCTACGGCCCCTCGCACCAAGTCAAGCACGCCCATGCGCCATGGTTAAGGCGTTTTGACACCCCGGCCTCTCCACCACAGCATTTATTGCGGCTCGAGGACCCGAATGGCCCTTAACCATGGCTCCACCGGCTCTAGAAGCGCCATATTTGCACACACGACTATGCTACCGCACGCCCGGTTCTCGCGTGTCCTACGGCACTCGGCACTAGGTCAAGCACGACCGTATGCCATAGTTAAGGTGTTTTGATGCCTCGGCCTCACCACCACAATGTTTGTCATCACCCGAGAGCCCGAACGGCCCTTAACCACGGCTCCATGACTCCGTAACTTCCATATTTGCACACACGACCGTGCCGCCGCACGGCCGGATCCCGTGCATCCTATGGCTCCCAAGCACCGGGTCAAGCATGCCCGTACGCCATGGTTAAGCCATTTTGATGCCTCTCTCCTCTCCACCATAGAGTTTTCCATCACCCAAGAGCCCGAAGGGCCCTTAACCACGGTTCCACGGCTCCAAAACTGCCATATTTGCACACACAACCATGCTGCCACATGGTCGGTTCCAACGCGTCCTATGGCTCCTGGCACAGAGTCAAGCATGCCCGTACGCCATGGTTAAGGCATTTTGACACATCTGGCTTCTCTACCATAGTGTTTGCCATAGCTCGAGAGCCTGAATGGCCCTTAACCTCGGCTCCACGGCTCCAGAACTGCCATATTTGCACACACGACTTAGCTGCCGCACGGCCGGTTCCTGCGCGTCCTACGGCCCCTCGCACCAAGTCAAGCACGCCCATGCGCCATGGTTAAGGCGTTTTGACACCTCTGGCCTCTCCACCACAGCATTTATTGCGGCTCGAGGACCCGAATGGCCCTTAACCATGGCTCCACAGCTCTAGAACTGCCATATTTGCACACACGACTATGCTACCGCACGCCGGTTCTGCGTGTCCTACATAAAGCACTCGGCACTAGGTCAAGCACGACCGTATGCCATAGTTAAGGTGTTTTGATGCCTCCGGGCCTCACCACCACAATGTTTGTCATCACCCGAGAGCCCGAACGGCCCTTAACCACAGCCTCCATGACTCCGTAACTTCCATATTTGCACACACGACCGTGCTTTGCCGCACGGCCGGATCCCGTGCATCCTATGGCTCCCGACACCGGGTCAAGCATGCCCGTACGCCATGGTTAAGCCATTTTGATGCCCTCTCCTCTCCACCATAGAGTTTTCCATCACCCAAGAGCCCGAAGGGCCCTTAACCACGGTTCCACGGCTCCAAAACCGCCATATTTGCACACACAACCATGCTGCCACATGGTCGGTTCCAACGCGTCCTATGGCTCCCGGCACGAGAGTCAAGCATGCCCGTACGCCATGGTTAAGGCATTTTGACACATCTCGCTTCTCTACCATAGTGTTTGCCATAGCTCGAGAGCCTTAATGGCCCTTAACCTCGGCTCCACGGCTCCGTAACCGCCATATTTGCACACACGACTTAGGCCGCCGCACGGCCGGTTCCTGCGCGTCCTACGGCCCTCGCACCAAGTCAAGCACGCCCATGCGCCATGGTTAAGGCGTTTTGACACCTCCGGCCTCTCCACCACAGCATTTATTGCGGCTCGAGGACCCGAATGGCCCTTAACCATGGCTCCACAGCTCTAGAACCGCCATATTTGCACACACGACTATGCTACCGCACGCCCGGTTCCTGCGTGTCCTGACAGCTCTCGGCACTAGGTCAAGCACGACCGTATGCCATAGTTAAGGTGTTTTGATGCCTCCGGCCTCACCACCACAATGTTTGTCATCACCCGAGAGCCCGAACGGCCCTTAACCACAGCTCCATGACTCCGTAACTTCCATATTTGCACACACGACCGTGCTTTGCCGCACGGCCGGATCCCGTGCATCCTATGGCTCCCGGCACCGGGTCAAGCATGCCCGTACGCCATGGTTAAGCCATTTTGATGCCTCTCTCCTCTCCACCATAGAGTTTTCCATCACCCAAGAGCCCGAAGGGCCCTTAACCACGGTTCCACGGCTCCAAAACCGCCATATTTGCACACACAACCATGCCGCCACATGGTCGGTTCCAACGCGTCCTATGGCTCCCGGCACGCAGTCAAGCATGCCCGTACGCCATGGTTAAGGCATTTTGACACATCCGGCTTCTCTACCATAGTGTTTGCCATAGCTCGAGAGCCTTAATGGCCCTTAACCTCGGCTCCACGGCTCCGTAACCGCCATATTTGCACACACGACTTAGGCCGCCGCACGGCCGGTTCCGCGTCCTACGGCCCTCGCACCAAGTCAAGCACGCCCATGCGCCATGGTTAAGGCGTTTTGACACCTCCGGCCTCTCCACCACAGCATTTATTGCGGCTCGAGGACCCGAATGGCCCTTAACCATGGCTCCACGGCTCTAGAACCGCCATATTTGCACACACGACTATGCTACCGCACGCCCGGTTCCCGCGTGTCCTAAAGCCTCGGCACTAGGTCAAGCACGACCGTATGCCATAGTTAAGGTGTTTTGATGCCTCCGGCCTCACCACCACAATGTTTGTCATCACCCGAGAGCCCGAACGGCCCTTAACCACAGCTCCATGACTTAACTTCCATATTTGCACACGACTGTGCTGCCGCACGGCCGGATCCTGTGCATCCTATGGCTCCCGACACCGGGTCAAGCATGCCCGTACGCCATGGTTAAGCCATTTTGATGCCTCTCTCCTCTCCACCATAGAGTTTTCCATCACCCAAGAGCCCGAAGGGCCCTTAACCACGGTTCCACGGCTCCAAAACTGCCATATTTGCACACACAACCATGCTGCCACATGGTCGGTTCCAACGCGTCCTATGGCTCCTGGCACAGAGTCAAGCATGCCCGTACGCCATGGTTAAGGCATTTTGACACATCTGGCTTCTCTACCATAGTGTTTGCCATAGCTCGAGAGCCTGAATGGCCCTTAACCTCGGCTCCACGGCTCCAGAACTGCCATATTTGCACACACGACTTTGCTGCCGCACGGCCGGTTCCTGCGCGTCCTACGGCTCTCGCACCAAGTCAAGCACGCCCATGCGCCATGGTTAAGGCGTTTTGACACCTCCGGCCTCTCCACCCACAGCATTTATTGTGGCTCGAGGACCCGAATGGCCCTTAACCATGGCTCCACGGCTCTAGAACCGCCATATTTGCACACACGACTATGCTACCGCACGGCCCGGTTCCTGCGTGTCCTACAGCTCTCGGCACTAGGTCAAGCACGACCGTATGCCATAGTTAAGGTGTTTTGATGCCCTCCGGCCTCACCACCACAATGTTTGTCATCACCCGAGAGCCCGAACGGCCCTTAACCACGCTCCATGACTCCAGAACTTCCATATTTGCACACACGACTGTGCTGCCGCACGGCCGGATCCTGTGCATCCTATGGCTCCCGGCACCGGGTCAAGCATGCCCGTACGCCATGGTTAAGCCATTTTGATGCCTCTCTCCTCTCCACCATAGAGTTTTCCATCACCCAAGAGCCCGAAGGGCCCTTAACCACGGTTCCACGGCTCCAAAACCGCCATATTTGCACACACAACCATGCCGCCACATGGTCGGTTCCAACGCGTCCTATGGCTCCCGGCACGAGTCAAGCATGCCCGTACGCCATGGTTAAGGCATTTTGACACATCCGGCTTCTCTACCATAGTGTTTGCCATAGCTCGAGAGCCTTAATGGCCCTTAACCTCGGCTCCACGGCTCCGTAACCGCCATATTTGCACACACGACTTAGCGCCGCACGGCCGGTTCCTCGCGCGTCCTACGGCCCTCGCACCAAGTCAAGCACGCCCATGCGCCATGGTTAAGGCGTTTTGACACCTCGGCCTCTCCACCACAGCATTTATTGCGGCTCGAGGACCCGAATGGCCCTTAACCATGGCTCCACAGCTCTAGAACCGCCATATTTGCACACACGACTATGCTACCGCACGGCCGGTTCCTCCGCGTGTCCTACAAAGACTCGGCACTAGGTCAAGCACGACCGTATGCCATAGTTAAGGTGTTTTGATGCCTCGGCCTCACCACCACAATGTTTGTCATCACCCGAGAGCCCGAACGGCCCTTAACCACAGCTCCATGACTCCGGTAACTTCCATATTTGCACACACGACCGTGCTTTGCCGCACGGCCGGATCCCGTGCATCCTATGGCTCCCGACACCGGGTCAAGCATGCCCGTACGCCATGGTTAAGCCATTTTGATGCCTCTCTCCTCTCCACCATAGAGTTTTCCATCACCCAAGAGCCCGAAGGGCCCTTAACCACGGTTCCACGGCTCCAAAACTGCCATATTTGCACACACAACCATGCTGCCACATGGTCGGTTCCAACGCGTCCTATGGCTCCTGGCACAGAGTCAAGCATGCCCGTACGCCATGGTTAAGGCATTTTGACACATCGGCTTCTCTACCATAGTGTTTGCCATAGCTCGAGAGCCCGAATGGCCCTAACCTCGGCTCCACGGCTCCGTAACCGCCATATTTGCACACACGACTTAGCCGCCGCACGGCCGGTTCCGCGCGTCCTACGGCTCCTCGCACCAAGTCAAGCACGCCCATGCGCCATGGTTAAGGCGTTTTGACACCTCTGGCCTCTCCACCACAGCATTTATTGCGGCTCGAGGACCCGAATGGCCCTTAACCATGGCTCCACAGCTCTAGAACCGCCATATTTGCACACACGACTATGCTACCGCACGCCGGTTCCCGCGTGTCCTATGCTCTCGGCACTAGGTCAAGCACGACCGTATGCCATAGTTAAGGTGTTTTGATGCCTCGGCCTCACCACCACAATGTTTGTCATCACCCGAGAGCCCGAACGGCCCTTAACCACAGCTCCATGACTCCGTAACTTCCATATTTGCACACACGACCGTGCCGCCGCACGGCGGATCCCGTGCATCCTATGGCTCCTGTGCACCGGGTCAAGCTTGCCCGTACGCCATGGTTAAGCCATTTGATGCATCTCTCCTCTCGACCATAGAGTTTTCCATCACCCAAGAGCCCGAAGGGCCCTTAACCACGGTTCCACGGCTCCAAAACCGCCATATTTGCACACACAACCATGCCGCCACATGGTCGGTTCCAACGCGTCCTATGGCTCCCGGCACAGTCAAGCATGCCCGTACGCCATGGTTAAGGCATTTTGACACATCCGGCTTCTCTACCATAGTGTTTGCGATAGCTCGAGAGCCCGAATGGCCTTAACCTCGGCTCCACGGCTCCGTAACCGCCATATTTGCACACACGACTTAGCCGCCGCACGGCCGGTTCCGCGCGTCCTACGGCCCCTCGCACCAAGTCAAGCACGCCCATGCGCCATGGTTAAGGCGTTTTGACACCTCCGGCCTCTCCACCACAGCATTTATTGCGGCTCGAGGACCCGAATGGCCCTTAACCATGGCTCCACAGCTCTAGAACTGCCATATTTGCACACACGACTATGCTACCGCACGCCCGGTTCCCTCGCGTGTCCCAAAGACTCGGCACTAGGTCAAGCACGACCGTATGCCATAGTTAAGGTGTTTTGATGCCTCCGGCCTCACCACCACAATGTTTGTCATCACCCGAGAGCCCGAACGGCCCTTAACCACAGCTCCATGACTCCTGTAACTTCCATATTTGCACACACGATCTTTGCCGCCGCACGGCCGGATCCTCGTGCATCCTATGGCTCCCGACACCGGGTCAAGCATGCCCGTACGCCATGGTTAAGCCATTTTGATGCCTCTCTCCTCTCCACCATAGAGTTTTCCATCACCCAAGAGCCCGAAGGGCCCTTAACCACGGTTCCACGGCTCCAAAACCGCCATATTTGCACACACAACCATGCCGCCACATGGTCGGTTCCAACGCGTCCTATGGCTCCCGGCACGAGTCAAGCATGCCCGTACGCCATGGTTAAGGCATTTTGACACATCCGCTTCTCTACCATAGTGTTTGCCATAGCTCGAGAGCCCGAATGGCCCTTAACCTCGGCTCCACGGCTCCGTAACCGCCATATTTGCACACACGACTTAGCCGCCGCACGGCCGGTTCCCGCGCGTCCTACGGCTCCTCGCACCAAGTCAAGCACGCCCATGCGCCATGGTTAAGGCGTTTTGACACCTCGGCCTCTCCACCACAAAGATTTATTGCGGCTCGAGGACCCGAATGGCCCTTAACCATGGCTCCACGGCTCTAGAACCGCCATATTTGCACACACGACTATGCTACCGCACGCCCGGTTCCCCGCGTGTCCTACATGCCTCTCGGCACTAGGTCAAGCACGACCGTATGCCATAGTTAAGGTGTTTTGATGCCTCGGCCTCACCACCACAATGTTTGTCATCACCCGAGAGCCCGAACGGCCCTTAACCACAGCTCCATGACCGTAACTTCCATATTTGCACACACGACCGTGCCGCCGCACGGCCGGATCATGTGCATCCTATGGCTCCCGACACCGGGTCAAGCATGCCCGTACGCCATGGTTAAGCCATTTTGACGCCCTCTCCTCTCCACCATAGAGTTTTCCATCACCCAAGAGCCCGAAGGGCCCTTAACCACGGTTCCACTCCGCTCCAAAACCGCCATATTTGCACACACAACCATGCCGCCACATGGTCGGTTCCAACGCGTCCTATGGCTCCCGGCACGTAGTCAAGCATGCCCGTACGCCATGGTTAAGGCATTTTGACACATCCGGCTTCTCTACCATAGTGTTTGCCATAGCTCGAGAGCCCGAATGGCCCTTAACCCTTGGCCCACGGCTCCGTAACCGCCATATTTGCACACACGACTTAGCCGCCGCACGGCCGGTTCCTCGCGCGTCCTACGCCCCTCGCACCAAGTCAAGCACGCCCATGCGCCATGGTTAAGGCGTTTTGACACCTCCGGCCTCTCCACCACAGCATTTATTGCGGCTCGAGGACCCGAATGGCCCTTAACCATGGCTCCACAAACTCTAGAACCGCCATATTTGCACACACGACTATGCTACCGCACAGCCCGGTTCCTCGCGTGTCCTACAAAGACTCGGCACTAGGTCAAGCACGACCGTATGCCATAGTTAAGGTGTTTTGATGCCTCCGGCCTCACCACCACAATGTTTGTCATCACCCGAGAGCCCGAACGGCCCTTAACCACAGCCTCCATGACTCCGTAACTTCCATATTTGCACACACGACCGTGCCGCGCACGGCCGGATCCCGTGCATCCTATGGCTCCCGACACCGGGTCAAGCATGCCCGTACGCCATGGTTAAGCCATTTTGATGCCTCTCTCCTCTCCACCATAGAGTTTTCCATCACCCAAGAGCCCGAAGGGCCCTTAACCACGGTTCCACGGCTCCAAAACCGCCATATTTGCACACACAACCATGCCGCCACATGGTCGGTTCCAACGCGGGTCCTATGGCTCCCGGCACGAAGTCAAGCATGCCCGTACGCCATGGTTAAGGCATTTTGACACATCCCGGCTTCTCTACCATAGTGTTTGCCATAGCTCGAGAGCCCGAATGGCCCTTAACCTCGGCTCCACGGCTCCGTAACCGCCATATTTGCACACGACTTAGGCCGCCGCACGGCCGGTTCTCGCGCGTCCTACGGCTCCTCGCACCAAGTCAAGCACGCCCATGCGCCATGGTTAAGGCGTTTTGACACCTCCGGCCTCTCCACCACAGCATTTATTGTGGCTCGAGGACCCGAATGGCCCTTAACCATGGCTCCACAGCTCTAGAACCGCCATATTTGCACACACGACTATGCTACCGCACGGCCGGTTCCCGCGTGTCCTACAGCTCTCGCACTAGGTCAAGCACGACCGTATGCAATAGTTAAGGTGTTTTGATGCCTCCGGCCTCACCACCACAATGTTTGTCATCACCCGAGAGCCCGAACGGCCCTTAACCACGCCTCCATGACTCCGGAACTTCCATATTTGCACACACGACCGTGCCGCCGCACGGCCGGATCCCGTGCATCCTATGGCTCCCGCACGGGTCAAGCATGCCCGTACGCCATGGTTAAGCCATTTTGATGCCTCTCTCCTCTCCACCATAGAGTTTTCCATCACCCAAGAGCCCGAAGGGCCCTTAACCACGGTTCCACGGCTCCAAAACCGCCATATTTGCACACACAACCATGCCGCCACATGGTCGGTTCCAACGCGTCCTATGGCTCCCCCGGCATTGAGTCAAGCATGCCCGTACGCCATGGTTAAGGCATTTTGACACATCCGGCTTCTCTACCATAGTGTTTGCCATAGCTCGAGAGCCCGAATGGACCTTAACCTCGGCTCCACGGCTCCGTAACCGCCATATTTGCACACACGACTTAGCCGCCGCACGGCCGTTCCCGCGCGTCCTACGGCCCTCGCACCAAGTCAAGCACGCCCATGCGCCATGGTTAAGGCGTTTTGACACCTCCGGGCCTCTCCACCACAGCATTTATTGCGGCTCGAGGACCCGAATGGCCCTTAACCATGGCTCCACATAGCTCTAGAACCGCCATATTTGCACACACGACTATGCTACCGCACGGCCGGTTCCCTCGCGTGTCCTACAAAGACTCGGCACTAGGTCAAGCACGAGCGTATGCCATAGTTAAGGTGTTTTGATGCCTCCGGCCTCACCACCACAATGTTTGTCATCACCCGAGAGCCCGAACGGCCCTTAACCACCTCCATGACTCCGTAACTTCCATATTTGCACACACGACCGTGCCGCCGCACGGCCGGATCCCGTGCATCCTATGGCTCCCGACACCGGTCAAGCATGCCCGTACGCCATGGTTAAGCCATTTTGATGCCTCTCTCCTCTCCACCATAGAGTTTTCCATCACCCAAGAGCCCGAAGGGCCCTTAACCATGGCTCCATGGCTCCAAACCGCCATATTTGCACACACAACCATGCTGCCACATGGTCGGTTCCAACGCGTCCTATGGCTCCCCGGCACGAGTCAAGCATGCCCGTACGCCATGGTTAAGGCATTTTGACACATCTGGCTTCTCTACCATAGTGTTTGCCATAGCTCGAGAGCCCGAATGGCCCTTAACCTCGGCTCCACGCCGTAACGCCATATTTGCACACACGACTTTGCCGCGCACGGCCGGTTCCGCGCGTCCTACGGCTCCTCGCACCAAGTCAAGCACGCCCATGCGCCATGGTTAAGGCGTTTTGACACCTCCCGGCCTCTCCACCACAGCATTTATTGCGGCTCGAGGACCCGAATGGCCCTTAACCATGGCTCCACGGCTCTAGAACTGCCATATTTGCACACACGACTATGCTACCGCACAGCCGGTTCCTGCGTGTCCTACAGCTCTCTGCACTAGGTCAAGCACGACCGTATGCCATAGTTAAGGTGTTTTGATGCCTCTGGCCTCACCACCACAATGTTTGTCATCACCCGAGAGCCCGAACGGCCCTTAACCACAGCTCCATGACTCCGAACTTCCATATTTGCACACACGAAGCGTGCCGCGCACGGCCGGATCCCGTGCATCCTATGGCTCCCTAAGCACGGGTCAAGCATGCCCGTACGCCATGGTTAAGCCATTTTGATGCCTCTCTCCTCTCCACCATAGAGTTTTCCATCACCCAAGAGCCCGAAGGGCCCTTAACCATGGCTCCACGGCTCCAAAACTGCCATATTTGCACACACAACCATGCTGCCACATGGTCGGTTCCAACGCATCCTATGGCTCCTGGCACCGAGTCAAGCATGCCCGTACGCCATGGTTAAGGCATTTTGACACCTCTCGGCTTCTCTACCATAGTGTTTGCCATAGCTCGAGCCGAATGGCCCTTAACCTCGGCTCCATGGCTCCAAAACCGCCATATTTGCACACACGACTTTGCGCCGCACGGCCGGTTCCGCGCGTCCTACGGCTCCTCGCACCAAGTCAAGCACGCCCATGCGCCATGGTTAGGGCGTTTTGACACCTCGGCCTCTCCACCACGGCATTTATTGCGGCTCGAGGACCCGAATGGCCCTTAACCATGGCTCCACGGCTCTAGAACCGCCATATTTGCACACACGACTATGCTACCGCACGGCCGGTTCCCCGCGTGTCCTACGGCTCTCGCACTAGGTCAAGCACGACCATATGCCATAGTTAAGGTGTTTTGGTGCCTCCGGCCTCACCACCACAATGTTTGTCATCACCCGAGAGCCCGAACGGCCCTTAACCACTGCTCCATGACTCCTTAACTTCCATATTTGCACACACGACCGTGCCGCCGCATGGCCGGATCCCGTGCATCCTATGGCTCCGGCACTTGGTCAAGCATGCCACATACGCCATGGTTAAGCCATTTTGATGCCTCTCTCACCTCTCCACCATAGAGTTTTCCATCACCCAAGAGCCCGAAGGGCCCTTAACCACGGTTCCACCGCTCCAAAACCGCCATATTTGCACACACAACCATGCCGCCGCACGGTCGGTTCCAACGCGTCCTATGGCTCCCGGCACGAGTCAAGCATGCCCGTACGCCATGGTTAAGGCATTTTGACACATCCGCTTCTCTACCATAGTGTTTGCCATAGCTCGAGAGCCCGAATGGCCCTTAACCTCGGCTCCACCGCCTCCGTAACCGCCATATTTGCACACACGACTTTGCCGCGCACGGCCGGTTCCTGCGCGTCCTACGACTCCTCGCACCAAGTCAAGCATGCCCATGCACCATGGTTAGGGCATTTTGACACCTCCGGCCTCTCCACCACAGCATTTATTGCCACCCAAGGACCCGAATGGCCCTTAACCATGGCTCCACGACTCTAGAACTGCCATATTTGCACACACGACTATGCTACCGCACAGCCGGTTCTTGCGTGTCCTACAGCTCTCGGCACTAGGTCAAGCACGATCGTATGCCATGGTTAAGGCATTTTGATGCCTCTGGCCTCACCACCACAATGTTTGTCATCACCCGAGAGCCCGAACGGCCCTTAACCACGGCTCCATGGCTCCAAAACTGCCATATTTGCACACACGACCGTGCTGCCGCACGGTCGGTTCCAACGCATCCTATGGCTCGCACCTTGGGTCAAGCACGCCCGTACACCATGGTTAAGCCATTTTGATGCCTCTCTTCTCCACCATAGCAGTTTGCCATCGCTCGAGAGCCCGAAGGGCCCTTAACCATGGCTCCACGGCTCCAAAGCGCCATATTTCCACACACCATGCCGCCGCATGGCCGGTTCCAACGCATCCTACGGCTCCTCGCACCAAGTCAAGCATGCCCATGTGCCATGGTTAAGGCATTTTGACACATCGGCTCTCCACCATAGCGTTTGTTGCCGCTCGAGAACCCGAATGGCCCTTAACCATGGCTCCACGGCTCCATAACCGCCATATTTGCACACACGACTTTGCTTGCCGCACGGCCGGTTCGTGCATGTCTTACGGCTCTCGGCACTAGGTCAAGCATGCCCATGCGCCATGGTTAAGGCATTTTGACACCTCTGGCCTCACCACCACAGTGTTTGTTGCCACCCGAGAACCCGAATGGCCCTTAACCATGGCTCCACGACTCTAGAACATCCATAATTGCACACACGACTATGCTACCGCACGGCCGGATCCTGTGCATCCTACGGCTCTCGGCACAGGTCAAGCACGACCGTATGCCATGGTTAAGCCATTTTGATGCCTCTCACCTCTCCACCATAGAGTTTTCCATCCGAGAGCCCCGAAGGGCCCTTAACCATGGCTCCACGGCTCCAAAAGCGCCATATTTGCACACACGACGTCTTTGCCGCGCACGGTCGGATCCCGTGCATCTTTGGCTCCGGCACCGAGTCAAGCACGCCCGTACGCCATGGTTAAGCCATTTTGATGCCTCTCTCCTCTCCACCATAGAGTTTTCCATCACCCAAGAGCCCGAAGGGCCCTTAACCATGGCTCCACGGCTCCAAAACCGCCATATTTGCACACACGACCATCTTTGCCCGCATAGTCGGTTCCAACGCGTCCTTTGGCTCCCGGCTACGAGTCAAGCATGCCATGCGCCATGGTTAAGGCGTTTTGACACATCTGGCCTCTCTACCATAGCATTTGCCATCACTCAAGAGCACGAACGGCCTTAACCTCGGCTCCACGGCTCTAGAAGCGCCATATTTGCACACACGACTTTCTTTGCCGCCGCACGGCCCGGTTCCTGCGCATCCTACGGCTCCTCACACCAAGTCAAGCACGCCCATGCGCTATGGTTAAGGCATTTTGACACCTCTGGCCTCTCCACCACAGCATTTGTTGCCGCCCAAGAACCCGAATGGCCCTTAACCATGGCTCCACAGCTCTAGAACTACCATATTTGCACACACGACTGTGCTACCGCACAGCCGGATCCTGTGTGCATCCTACGGCTCTCGGCACCAGGTCAAGCACGCCCGTACGCCATGGTTAAGCCATTTTGATGCCTCTCACCTCTCCACCATAGAGTTTTTCATCACCCGAGAGCCTGAAGGGCCCTTAACCATGGCTCCATGGCTCCAAAACTGCCATATTTGCACACACGACGTGCGCGCACGGCCGGATCCGTGCATCCTACGGCTCTCGGCACCGGTCAAGCATGCCCATACGCCATGGTTAAGCCATTTTGATGCCTCTCACCTCTCCACCATAGAGTTTTCCATCACCCGAGAGCTTGAAGGGCCCTTAACCATGGCTCCACGGCTGTAAAACTACCATATTTACACACAACCATGCCGCCGCATGGTCGGTTCCAACGCGTCCTATGGCTCCCGAGTCGGTTCCAACACGTCCTATGGCTCCTGGCACTGAGTCAAGCATGCCCGTACGCCATGGTTAAGGCATTTTGACACCTCTGGCCTCTCTACCATAGTTTGTCCATCGAGAGCCCGAATGGCCCTTAACCTCGGCTCCATGGCTCCGTAAGCGCCATATTTGCACACACGACTTTGCTTGCCGCACGGCCGGTTCCTGCGCGTCCTATGGCTCCTCGCACCAAGTCAAGCATGCCCATGCACCATGGTTAAGGCGTTTTGACACCTCCGGCCTCTCCACCACAGCATTTATTGGCTCGAGACCGAATGGCCCTTAACCATGGCTCCACGGCTCTAGAAGCTGTCATATTTGCACACACGACTATGCTACCGCACAGCCAGTTCCTGCATGTCCTATAGCTCTCGACACTAGGTCAAGCACGACCGTATGCCATGGTTAAGGCATTTTGACGCCTCTGGCCTCACCACCACAATGTTTGTCATCACCCGAGAGCCCGAACGGCCCTTAACCACAGCTCCACGACTCCAGAACTTCCATATTTGCACACACGACCATGCTGCCGCACGGTCGGTTCCAACGCATCCTATGGCTCTCGGCACTGAGTCAAGCATGCCCGTACGCCATGGTTAAGGCATTTTGATGCCTCTCACCTCTCCACCATAGAGTTTTCCATCACCCAAGAGCCGAAGGGCCCTTAACCATGGTTCCACGGCTCCAAAACCGCCATATTTGCACACACAACCATGCCGCCGCATGGGCTGCCATAGCGGTTCCAACACATCCTATGGCTCTCGCACGGAGTCAAGCATGCCCGTGCCATGGTTAAGGCATTTTGACACCTCTGGCCTCTCTACCATATGTTTGCCATCGCTCGAGAGCCCGAATGGCCCTTAACCTACGGCTCCACGGCTCCATAACATCCATATTTGCACACACGATTTTTGCCGCGCACGGCCGGATTCGTGCGTCCTACGGCTCCTCGCACCGGGTCAAGCACGCCCGTACGCCATGGTTAAGCATTTTGATGCCTCTCGGCCTCTCCACCATAGAGTTTTTCATCACCCAAGAGCCCGAAGGGCCCTTAACCATGGCTCCACACCGACACTGGGTCTATAAACGTATGCCATATTTGCACACACAACCATGCTACCGCACGGCCGGTTCCAACACATCCTATGGCTCTCGGCACGGGTCAAGCATGCCCGTACGCCATGGTTAAGCATTTTGATGCCTCCGGCCTCTCTACCACCATAGCGTTTGCCATCGCTCGAGAGCCCGAACGGCCCTTAACCTGGCTCCACGGCTCTAGAAGCGCCATATTTGCACACACGACCATGCCGCCGCACGGTCGGTTCCAACGCATCCTATGGCTCCCAAAGCTCGAGTCAAGCATGCCCGTACACCATGGTTAAGGCATTTTGACACCTCTAGCCTCTCTACCATAGCATTTGCCATCGCTCGAGAGCCTGAACGGCCCTTAACCTCGGCTCCACGGCTCCATAACTGCCATATTTGCACACACGACCATGCTGCCGCACGGTCGGTACCAACGCGTCCTATGGCTCCCGGCACTGAGTCAAGCATGGCCGTACGCCATGGTTAAGGCATTTTGACACCTTTGGCCTCTCTACCATAGCGTTTGCCATTGCTCGAGAGCCTAAACGGCCCATAACCTCGGCTCCACGGCTCTATAACTACCATATTTGCACACATGACTTTGCTGCCGCACGGCCGGTTCCTACACGTCCTACGGCTCCTCGCACCAAGTCAAGCATGCCCATGTGCCATGGATAAGCCATTTTGACACCTCTAGCCTCTCCAGCACAGTGTTTGTTGCCGCCCAAGAACCCGAATGGCCCTTAACCATGGCTCCACAGCTCTAGAACTGCCATATTTGCACACACGAATATGCTACCGCACAGCCGGTTCGTGCGTGTCCTACAGCTCTCGACACTAGGTCAAGCACAACCGTATGCCATGGTTAAGGCATTTTGATGCCTCTGGCCTCACCACCACAATGTTTGTCATCACCCGAGAGCCTGAATGGCCCTTAACTATAGCTCCACGACTCCAGAACATCCATAATTGCACACACGACGTGCTGCCGCACGGCCGGATCCCGTGCATCCTACGGCTCTAGCACCGGGTCAAGCACGCCTGTACGCCATGGTTAAGCCATTTTGATGGTTCTCACCTATCCACCATAGAGTTTTCCATCACCTGAGAGCCTGAAGGGCCCTTAACCATGGCTCCACGGCTCCAAAACTGAAATATTTGCACACACGACCATGCTGCCGCACGGTCGGTTCCAACGCGTTCTTTGGCTCCCGGCTCTGAGTCAAGCATGCCTGTACGCCATGGTTAAGGCATTTTGACACCTCTAGCCTCTCTACTATAGCGTTTGCCATCACTCGAGAGCCTGAACGGCACTTAACCTCGGCTCCACGGCTCCAGAACTGCCATATTTGCACACACGACTTTGCTGCCGCACGGCCGGTTCCTGCGCATCCTACGGCTCCTCACACCAAGTCAAGCACGCCCATGCGCTATGGTTAAGGCATTTTGACACCTCTGGCCTCTCCACCACAGTGTTTATTGCCGCCCGAGAACCTGAATGGCCCTTAACCATGGCTCCACAGCTCTAGAACTGCCATATTTGCACACACGACTATGCTACCGCACAGCCAGTTCCTGCGTGTCCTATAGCTCTCGACACTAGGTCAAGCACGACCGTATGCCATGGTTAAGGCATTTTGATGCCTTTGGCCTCACTACCACAATGTTTGTCATCACCCGAGAGCCCGAACGGCCCTTAACTACAGCTCCACGACTCCAGAACATCCATAATTGCACACACGACTGTGCTGCCACACGGCCGGATCCTGTGCATCCTACGGCTCTCGGCACCGGGTCAAGCACGCCCTACGCCATGGTTAAGCCATTTTGATGCCTCTCACCTCTCCACCATAGAGTTTTTCATCACCCGAGAGCCTGAAGGGCCCTTAACCACGGCTCCACGGCTATAAAACTGCCATATTTGCACACACAACCATGCTGCCGCACGGTCGATTCCAACACATCCGATGGCTCTCGGCACTGAGTCAAGCATGCCTGTACGCCGTGGTTAAGGCATTTTGACACCTCTGGCCTCTCTACTATAGCATTTGCCATCGCTCGAGAGCCTGAATGGCCCTTAACCTCAGCTCCACGGCTCCAGAACTGCCATATTTGCACACACGACCATGCTGCCGCACGGTCGGTTCCAACGCGTCCTATGGCTCCCAGCACTGAGTCAAGCATGCCCGTACACCATGGTTAAGGCATTTTGACACCTCTAGCCTCTCTACCATAGCATTTGCCGTCGCTCGAGAGCCTGAACGGCCCTTAACCTCGGCTCCACGGCTCCATAACTGCCATATTTGCACACACGACTTTGCTGCCGCATGGCCGGTTCCTACACGTCCTACGGCTCCTCGCACCAAGTCATGCACGCCCATGTGCCATGGTTAAGGCATTTTGACACCTCTAGCCTCTCCAGCACAGTGTTTGTTTCTGCCCGAGAACCTGAATGGCCCTTAACCATGGCTCCACAGCTCTAGAACTACCATATTTGCACACACGAATATGCTACCGCACAGCCGGTTCGTGCGTGTCCTACAGCCCTCGACACTAGGTCAAGCACGACCGTATGCCATGGTTAAGGCGTTTTGACGCCTCTGGCCTCACCACCACAATGTTTGTCATCACCCGAGAGCCCGAACGGCCCTTAACTACAGCTCCACGACTCGAACATCCATAATTGCACACACGATCGTGCTTTGCCGCACGATCGGATCCCGTGCATCCTACGGCTCTCGGCACCGGGTCAAGCACGCCCGTACGCCATGGTTAAGCCATTTTGATGCCTCTCACCTGTCCACCATAGAGTTTTCCATCACCCGAGAGCCGAAGGGCCCTTAACCATGGCTCCACGGCTCCAAAACCGCCATATTTGCACACACGACCATGCCGCCGCACGGTCGGTTCCAACGCGTTCTATGGCTCCCGGCCGAGTCAAGCATGCCCGTACGCCATGGTTAAGGCATTTTGACACCTCGGCCTCTCTACCATAGCGTTTGCCATCGCTTGAGAGCCCGAACGGCCCTTAACCTCGGCTCCACGGCTCCGTAACCGCCATATTTGCACACACGACCATGCCGCCGCACGGCCGGTTCCAACGCGTCCTATGGCTCCCGCACCGAGTCAAGCATGCCCGTACGCCATGGTTAAGGCATTTTGACACCTTTGGCCTCTCTACCATAGCGTTTGCCGTTGCTCGAGAGCCTAAACGGCCCATAACCTCGGCTCCACGGCTCTATAACTACCATATTTGCACACATGACTTTGCTGCCGCACGGCCGGTTCCTACACGTCCTACGGCTCCTCGCACCAAGTCAAGCACGCCCATGTGCCATGGATAAGCCATTTTGACACCTCTAGCCTCTCCAGCATAGTGTTTGTTGCCGCCCGAGAACCCGAATGGCCCTTAACCATGGCTCCACAGCTCTAGAACTGCCATATTTGCACACACGAATATGCTACCGCACAGCCGGTTCGTGCGTGTCCTACAGCTCTCGACACTAGGTCAAGCACAACCGTACACCATGGTTAAGGCATTTTGATGCCTCTGGCCTCACCACCACAATGTTTGTCATCACCCGAGAGCCTGAATGGCCCTTAACTATTGCTCCACGACTATAACATCCATAATTGCACACACGACCTTTGCCGCACGGCCGGATCCGTGCATCCTACGGCTCTCGGCACCGGGTCAAGCACGCCTGTACGCTATGGTTAAGCCATTTTGATGGTTCTCACCTATCCACCATAGAGTTTTCCATCACCTGAGAGCCTGAATGGCCCTTAACCTCAGCTCCACGGCTCCAGAACTGCCATATTTGCACACACGACCATGCTGCCGCACGGTCGGTTCCAACGCGTTCTTTGGCTCCCGGCTCTGAGTCAAGCATGCCTGTACGCCATGGTTAAGGCATTTTGACACCTCTAGCCTCTCTACCATAGCATTTGCCATCGCTCGAGAGCCTGAACGGCCCTTAACCTCGGCTCCACGGCTCCATAAGCGCCATATTTGCACACACGACTTTCTTTGCCCGCACGGCCGGTTCCTACACGTCCTACGGCTCCTCGCACCAAGTCATGCACGCCCATGTGCCATGGTTAAGGCATTTTGACACCTCTAGCCTCTCCAGCACAGTGTTTGTTGCTGCCCGAGAACCTGAATGGCCCTTAACCATGGCTCCACAGCTCTAGAACTACCATATTTGCACACACGAATATGCTACCGCACAGCCGGTTCGTGCGTGTCCTCTGCCCTCGACACTAGGTCAAGCACGACCGTATGCATGGTTAAGGCGTTTTGACGCCTCTGGCCTCACCACCACAATGTTTGTCATCACCCGAGAGCCCGAACGGCCCTTAACTACAGCTCCACGACTGAACATCCATAATTGCACACACGACCGTGCCGCCGCACGATCGGATCCTGTGCATCCTACGGCTCTCGGCACCGGGTCAAGCACGCCTGTACGCCATGGTTAAGCCATTTTGATGCCTCTCACCTGTCCACCATAGAGTTTTCCATCACCTGAGAGCCTGAAGGGCCCTTAACCATGGCTCCACGGCTCCAAAACTGCCATATTTGCACACACGACCATGCTGCCGCACGGTTGGTTCCAACGCGTTCTATGGCTCCCGGCTCTGAGTCAAGCATGCCTGTACGCCATGGTTAAGGCATTTTGACACCTCCGGCCTCTCTACCATAGCGTTTGCCATCGCTTGAGAGCCTGAACGGCCCTTAACCTCGGCTCCACGGCTCCAGAACTGCCATATTTGCACACACGACCATGCTGCCGCACGGTCGGTTCCAACGCGTCCTATGGCTCCCGGCACTGAGTCAAGCATGCCCGTACGCCATGGTTAAGGCATTTTGACACCTTTGGCCTCTCTACCATAGCGTTTGCCGTTGCTCGAGAGCCTAAACGGCCCATAACCTCGGCTCCACGGCTCTATAACTACCATATTTGCACACATGACTTTCTTTGCCGCACGGCCGGTTCCTACACGTCCTAGGCTCCTCGCACCAAGTCAAGCACGCCCATGTGCCATGGATAAGCCATTTTGACACCTCTAGCCTCTCCAGCACAGTGTTTGTTGCCGCCCGAGAACCTAAATGGCCCTTAACCATGGCTCCACAGCTCTAGAACTGCCATATTTGCACACACGAATATGCTACCGCACAGCCGGTTCGTGCGTGTCCTACAGCTCTCGACACTAGGTCAAGCACAACCGTACGCCATGGTTAAGGCATTTTGATGCCTCTGGCCTCACCACCACAATGTTTGTCATCACCCGAGAGCCTGAATGGCCCTTAACTATAGCTCCACGACTCCAGAACATCCATAATTGCACACACGACTGTGCTGCCGCACGGCCGGATCCTGTGCATCCTACGGCTCTCGGCACCGGGTCAAGCACGCCTGTACGCTATGGTTAAGCCATTTTGATGGTTCTCACCTATCCACCATAGAGTTTTCCATCACCTGAGAGCCACGAAGGGCCCTTAACCATGGCTCCACGGCTCCAAAACTGCCATATTTGCACACACGACCATGCTGCCGCACGGTCGGTTCCAACGCGTTCTTTGGCTCCCGGCTATGAGTCAAGCATGCCTGTACGCCATGGTTAAAGCATTTTGACACCTCTAGCCTCTCTACCATAGCGTTTGCCATCACTCGAGAGCCTGAACGGCACTTAACCTCGGCTCCATGGCTCCAGAACTGCCATATTTGCACACACGACTTTGCTGCCGCACGGCCGGTTCCTGCGCATCCTACGGCTCCTCACACCAAGTCAAGCACGCCCATGCGCTATGGTTAAGGCATTTTGACACCTCTGGCCTGTCCACCACAGCATTTGTTGCCGCCCAAGAACCTGAATGGCCCTTAACCATGGCTCCACAGCTCTAGAACTACCATATTTGCACACACGACTATGCTACCGCACAGCCGGTTCCTATGTGTCCTACAGCTCTCGACACTAGGTCAAGCATGACCGTATGCCATGGTTAAGGCATTTTGACGCCTCTGGCCTCGCCACCACAATGTTTGTCATCACCCGAGAGCCCGAACGGCCCTTAACTACAGCTCCACGACTCCAGAACATCCATAATTGCACACATGACTGTGCTGGCGCACGACCGGATCCTGTGCATCCTACGGCTCTCGGCACCGGTTCAAGCACGCCCGTACGCCATGGTTAAGCCATTTTTATGCCTCTCACCTCTCCACCATAGAGTTTTCCATCACCCAAGAGCCTGAAGGGCCCTTAACCATGGCTCCACGGCTGTAAAACTGCCATATTTGCACACACGACCATGCTGCCGCATGGTCGGTTCCAACGCGTCCTATGGCTCCTGGTACTGAGTCAAGCATGCCCGTACGCCATGGTTAAGGCATTTTGACACCTCTGGCCTCTCTACCATAGCGTTTGTCATCGCTCGAGAGCTTGAATAGCCCTTAACCTTGGCTCCACGGCTCCAGAACTGCCATATTTGCACACACGACTTTGCTGCCGCACGGCCGGTTCCTACGCGTCCTACGGCTCCTCGCACCAAGTCAAGCACGCCCATGCACGATGGTTAAGGCGTTTTGACACCTCTAGCCTTCCCACCACAGTGTTTATTGCCGCCCGAGAACCTGAATGGCCCTTAACCATGGCTCCACAGCTCTAGACTGCCATATTTGCACACACGACTATGCTACCGCACAGCCAGTTCCTGCGTGTCCTATAGCTCTCGACACTAGGTCAAGCACGACCGTATGCCATGGTTAAGGCGTTTTGATGCCTTTGGCCTCACCACCACAATGTTTGTCATCACCCGAGAGCCTGAACGGCCCTTAACTATGCTCCACTCTCCGAACATCCATAATTGCACACACAACCGTGCCGCCGCACGCCCGGATCCTGTGCATCCTACGGCTCTCGGCACCGGGTCAAGCATGCCCGTACGCCATGGTTAAGCCATTTTGATGCCTCTCACCTCTCCACCATAGAGTTTTTCATCACCCGAGAGCCTGAAGGGCCCTTAACCACGGCTCCACGGCTATAAAACTGCCATATTTGCACACACAACCATGCTGCCGCACGGTCGGTTCCAACACATCCTATGGCTCTCGGCACTGAGTCAAGCATGCCCGTACGCCATGGTTAAGGCATTTTGACACCTCTGGCCTCTCTACCATAGCGTTTGCCATTGCTCGAGAGCCTGAACGGCCCTTAACCTCAGCTCCACGGCTCCAGAACTGCCATATTTGCACACACGACCATGCTGCCGCACGGTCGTTTCCAACGCGTCCTATGGATCCCAACACTGTGTCAAGCATGCCCGTACGCCATGGTTAAGGCATTTTGACACCTCTAGCCTCTCTACCATAGCGTTTGCCGTTGCTCGAGAGCCTGAACGGCCCTTAACCTCGGCTTCACGGCTCCATAACTGCCATATTTGCACACATGACTTTGCTGCCGCACGGCCGATTCCTACACGTCCTACGGCTCCTCGCACCAAGTCAAGCACGCCCATGTGCCATGGTTAAGGCATTTTGACACCTCTAGCCTCTCTAGCATAGCGTTTGTTGCCGCCTGAGAACCTGAATGGCCCTTAACCATGGCTCCACAGCTCTAGAACTGCCATATTTGCACACACGAATATGCTACCGCACGGCCGGTTCCTGCGTGTCCTACGGCTCTCGGCACTAGGTCAAGCACGCCCGTATGCCATGGTTAAGCCATTTTGATGCCTCTGGCCTCACCACCACAATGTTTGTCATCACCCGAGAGCCCGAACGGCCCTTAACTACAGCTCCATGACTCGAACATCCATAATTGCACACACGACCGTGTCTTTGCCGCACGGCCGGATCCGTGCATCCTACGGCTCTTGGCACCGGGTCAAGCACGCCCGTACGCCATGGTTAAGCCATTTTGATGCCTCTCACCTGTCCACCATAGAGTTTTCCATCACCCGAGAGCCTGAAGGGCCCTTAACCACGGCTCCATGGCTCCAAAACGCCATATTTGCACACACGACCATGCCGCCGCACGGTCGGTTCCAACGCGTCCTATGGCTCCCGGCACTGAGTCAAGCATGCCCGTACGCCATGGTTAAGGCATTTTGACACCTCTAGCCTCTCTACCATAGCGTTTGCCATCGCTCGAGAGCCTGAAGGGCCCTTAACCACGGCTCCATGGCTCCAAAACTGCCATATTTGCACACACGACTTTGCTGCCGCACGGCCGGTTCCTACGCGTCCTATGGCTCCTCGCACCAAGTCAAGCACGCCCATGCACCATGGTTAAGGCATTTTGACACCTCTAGCCTCTCCACCATAGCGTTTGTTGCCGCCTGAGAACCCAAATGGCCCTTAACCATGGCTCCACAGCTCTAGAACTGCCATATTTGCACACACGACTATGCTACCGCACAGCCGGTTCCTCCGTGTCCTACAGCTCTCGACACTAGGTCAAGCACGACCGTATGCCATGGTTAAGGTTTTCATGCCTCGGCCTCACCACCACAATGTTTGTCATCACCCGAGAGCCGAACGGCCCTTAACTACAGCTCCACGACTCGAACATCCATAATTGCACACACGACCGTGCTTTGCCACACGACCGGATCCTGTGCATCCTACGGCTCTCGGCACCGGGTCAAGCATGCCCGTACGCCATGGTTAAGCCATTTTGATGCCTCTCACCTCTCCACCATAGAGTTTTCCATCACCCGAGAGCCTGAAGGGCCCTTAACCACGGCTCCACGGCTCCAAAACTGCCATATTTGCACACACAACCATGCTGCCGCACGGCCGGTTCCAACGCGTCCTATGGCTCCTGGCACCGAGTCAAGCATGCCCGTGCGCCATGGTTAAGGCATTTTGACACCTCTGGCCTCTCTACCATAGCGTTTGCCATTGCTCGAGAGCCTGAACGGCCCTTAACCTCGGCTCACGGCTCCATAACTGCCATATTTGCACACATGACTTTGCTGCCGCACGGCCGATTCCTACACGTCCTACGGCTCCTCGCACCAAGTCAAGCATGCCCATGTGCCATGGTTAAGGCATTTTGACACCTCTAGCCTCTCTAGCATAGCGTTTGTTGCCGCCCGAGAACCCGAATGGCCCTTAACCATGGCTCCACAGCTCTAGAACGCCATATTTGCACACACGAATATGCTACCCACAGCCCGGTTCCGTGCGTGTCCTACAGCTCTCGACACTAGGTCAAGCACGACCGTATGCCATGGTTAAGGCATTTTGACGCCTCGGCCTCACCACCACAATGTTTGTCATCACCCGAGAGCCCGAACGGCCCTTAACTACAGCTCCATGACTCGAACATCCATAATTGCACACACGACCGTGCCGCGCACGGCCGGATCCCGTGCATCCTACGGCTCTTGGCACCGGGTCAAGCACGCCTGTACGCCATGGTTAAGCCATTTTGATGCCTCTCACCTGTCCACCATAGAGTTTTCCATCACCCGAGAGCCTGAAGGGCCCTTAACCACGGCTCCATGGCTCCAAAACTGCCATATTTGCACACACGACCATGCTGCCGCACGGTTCCAACGCGTCCTATGGCTCCTGGCACTGAGTCAAGCATACCCGTACGCCATGGTTAAGGCATTTTGACACCTCTAGTCTCTCTACCATAGCGTTTGCCATTGCTCGAGAGCCTGAACGGCTCTTAACCTCGGCTCCATGGCTTCAGAACTGCCATATTTGCACACACAACTTTGCTGCCGCACGGCCGGTTCCTGCGCGTCCTATGGCTCCTCGCACCAAGTCAAGCACGCCCATGCACCATGGTTAAGGCATTTTGACACCTCTAGCCTCTCCACCATAGCGTTTGTTGCTGCCTGAGAACCCAAATGGCCCTTAACCATGGCTCCACAGCTCTAGAACTGCCATATTTGCACACACGACTATGCTACCGCACAGCCGGTTCCTCCGTATCCTACAGCTCTTGACACTAGGTCAAGCACGACCGAATGCCATGGTTAAAGTGTTTTCATGCCTCTGGCCCGACCACCACAATGTTTGTCATCACCCGAGAGCCGAACGGCCCTTAACTACAGCTCCACGACTCCAGAACATCCATAATTGCACACACGACAGTGCTGCCACACGACCGGATCCCGTGCATCCTACGGCTCTCTCGGGTCAAGCATGCCCGTACGCCATGGTTAAGCCATTTTGATGCCTCTCACCTCTCCACTATAGAGTTTTCCATCACCGAGAGCTGAAGGGCCCTTAACCACGGCTCCACGGCTCCAAAACCGCCATATTTGCACACACAACCATGTTGCCGCACGGTCGGTTCCAACGCGTCCTATGGCTCCCGACCGAGTCAAGCATGCCCGTACGCCATGGTTAAGGCATTTTGACACCTATGGCCTTTCTACCATAGCGTTTGTCGTTGCTCGAGAGGCGAACGGCCCTTAACCTCGGCTCCACGGCTCCATAACCGCCATATTTGCACACATGACTTTCGCCGCACGGCCGGTTCCTACACGTCCTACGGCTCCTCGCACCAAGTCAAGCACGCCCATGTGCCATGGTTAAGGCATTTTGACACCTCTAGCCTCTCTAGCATAGCGTTTGTTGCCGCCTGAGAACCTGAATGGCCCTTAACCATGGCTCCACAGCTCTAGAACTGCCATATTTGCACACACGAATATGCTACCGCGCAGCCGGTTCGTGCGTGTCCTACAGCTCTCGACACTAGGTCAAGCACGACCGTATGCCATGGTTAAGGCATTTTGACGCCCGGCCTCACCACCACAATGTTTGTCATCACCCGAGAGCCCGAACGGCCCTTAACTATAGCTCCACGACTCCGTAACATCCATAATTGCACACACGACCGTGCCGCCGCACGGCCGGATCCCGTTCATCCTACGGCTCTTGGCACCGGGTCAAGCACGCCCGTACGCCATGGTTAAGCCATTTTGATGCCTCTCACCTCTCCACCATAGAGTTTTCCATCACCCGAGAGCCCGAAGGGCCCTTAACCATGGCTCCACGGCTCCAAAACTACCATATTTGCACACACGACCATGCCGCCGCACGGCCGGTTCCAACGCGTTCTATGGCTCCGGCACCGAGTCAAGCATGCCCGTACGCCATGGTTAAGGCATTTTGACACCTCTAGCCTCTCTACCATAGCATTTTCTATCACTTCGAGAGCCCGAACGGCACTCAACCTCGGCTCCACGGCTCCGTAACCGTCATATTTGCACACACGACTTTGCCGCCGCACGGCCGGTTCTCGCGTCCTACGGCTCCTCGCACCAAGTCAAGCACGCCCATGCGCTATGGTGAAGGCATTTTGACACCTCTGGCCTCTCCACCACAGCATTTATTGTCGCCCAAGAACCCGAATGGCCCTTAACCATGGCTCCACAGGTCTAGAACTGCCATATTTGGACACACGACTATGCTACCGCACAGCCAGTTCCTACGTGTCCTACAGCTCTCGACACTAGGTCAAGCATGACCGTATGCCATGGTTAAGGCATTCTAACGCCTCTGGCCTCACCACCACAATGTTTGTCATCACCCGAGAGCCCGAACGGCCCTTAACTACAGCTCCACGACTCCAGAACATCCATAATTGCACACACGACTGTGCTGCCGTACGGCCGAATCCTGTGCATCCTACGGATCCCGGCACCGGGTCAAGCACGCCCGTACGCCATGGTTAAGCCATTTTGATGCCTCTAACCTCTCCACCATAGAGTTTTCCATCACCCGAGAGCCTGAAGGGCCCTTAACCACGGCTCCATGGCTCCAAAACTGCCATATTTGCACACACGACCATGCTGCCGTACGGTCAGTTCCAACACGTCCTATGGCTCCCGACACTGAGTCAAGCATACCCGTACGCCATGGTTAAGGCATTTTGACACCTCTGGCCTCTCTACCATAGCATTTGTCGTCGCTCGAGAGGCGGAACGGCCCTTAACCTCGGCTCCACGGCTCCAGAACTGCCATATTTGCACACACGACTTTGCTGCCGCACGGCCGGTTCCTGCGCGTCCTACGGCTCCTCGCACCAAGTCAAGCATGCCCATGCGCCATGGTTAAGGCATTTTGAAACCTCTGGCCTCTCCACCATAGCGCGTTTGTTGCCGCCCGAGAACCCCCGCCCTTAACCATGGCTCACGGCTCTCGAACTGCCATATTTGCACACACGACTATGCTACTGCACAGCCGGTTCCTGCGTGTCCTACAGCTCTCGACACTAGGTCATGCATGACCGTATGCCATGGTTAAGGCATTTTGACGCCTCTAGCCTCACCACCACAATGTTTGTCATCACCCGAGAGCCCGAACGGCCCTTAACTATAGCAACACGACTCCAGAACATTCATAATTGCACACACGACTGTGCTGCCGCAAGGCCGGATCCTGTGCATCCTACGGCTCTCGGCACCGGGTCAAGCATGCCCGTAAGCCATGGTTAAGCCATTTTGATGCCTCTCACCTCTCCACCATAGAGTTTTCCATCACCCGAGAGCCTGAAGGGCCCTTAACCATGGCTCCACGGCTCCAAAACTACCATATTTGCACACACGACCATGCTGCCGCACGGTCGGTTCCAACGCGTCCTATGGCTCACGGCACTGAGTCAAGCATGCCCGTATGCCAGGGTTAAGGCATTTTGACACCTCTGGCCTCTCTACCATAGCATTTGTTGTCACTTGAGAGCCTGGACGGCCCTTAACCTCGGCTCCACCGCTCCAGAACTGCCATATTTGCACACACGACTTTGCTGCCGCACGGCTAGTTCCTGCGCGTCCTACGGCTCCTCGCACCAAGTCAAGCACGCCCATGCACCATGGTTAGGCATTTTGACACCTCTGGCCTCTCCACCACAGCATTTGTTGCCGCCCAAGGACCCAAATGGCCCTTAACCATGGCTCCACAGCTCTAGAACTGCCATATTTGCACACACGACTATGCTACCACACAGCCGGTTCCTGCGTGTCCTACAGCTCTCGGCACTAGGTCAAGCACGACCGTATGCCATAGTTAAGGCATTTTGATGCCTCTGGCCTCACCACCACAATGTTTATCATCACCCGAGAGCCCGAACGGCCCTACCACAGCTCCATGACTCCAGAACTTCCATATTTGCACACACGACTGTGCTGCTGCACGGCCGGATTCTGTGCATCCTATGGCTCTTGGCACCGGGTCAAGCATGCCCGTATGCCATGGTTAAGCCATTTTGATGCCTCTCTCCTCTCCACCATAGAGTTTTCCATCACCTGAGAGCCTGAAGGGCCCTTAACCATGGCTCCACGGCTCCAAAACTGCCATATTTGCACACATAACCATGCTGCCGCACGGTCGGTTCCAACGCGTCCTATGGCTCCTGGCACTGAATCAAGCATGCCAGTACGCCATGGTTAAGGCATTTTGACACATCTGGCTTCTCTACCATAGTGTTTGCCATAGCTCAAGAGCCTGAACAGCCCTTAACCTTGGCTCCACAGCTCCAGAACTGCCATATTTGCACACATGACTTTGCTGCCGCGCGGCCGGTTCCTGCATGTCCTACGGCTCCTCGCACCAAGTCAAGCACGCCTATGCACCATGGTTAAAGCATTTTGACAACTCTGGCCTCTCCAGCATAGCGTTTGTTGCCGCCCAAGAACCCGAATGGCCCTTAACAATGGCTCCACTGCTCTAGAACTACCATATTTGCACACACGACTATGCTACCACATAGCTGGTTCCTGCGTATCCTACAGCTCTCGACACTAGGTCAAGCACGACCGTATGCCATGGTTAAGGATTTTTCATGCCTTTGGCCTCACCACCACAATGTTTGTCATCACCCGAGAGCCCGAATGGCCCTTAACTACAGCTCCATGACTCCAGAACATCCATAATTGCACACTCGACTGTGCTGCCGCACGGCCGGATCCTGTGTATCCAACAGCTCTTGGCACCGGGTCAAGCACGCCCGTACACCATGGTTAAGCCATTTTGATACCTCCCACCTCTCCACCATAGAGTTTTCCATCACCTGAGGGCCTGAAGGGCCCATAACCACGGCCCCATGGCTCCAAAACTGCCATATTTGCACACATGACCATGCTGCCGCACGGTCAGTTCCAACGCATCCTATGGCTCCCGGCACTGAGTCAAGCATACCCGTACGCCATGGTTAAGGCATTTTGACACCTCTGGCCTCTCTACCATAGCATTTGCCATCGCTCGAGAGCCTGAACGGCCCTTAACCTCGGCTCCACAGCTGCAGAACTGCCATATTTGCACACACGACTTTGCTGCCGCACGGCCGGTTCCTGCGCGTCCTACGGCTCCTCGGACCAAGTCAAGCATGCCCATGCGCCATGGTTAAGGCATTTTGACACCTCTAGCCTCTCCAGCATAGCGTTTGTTGACGCCTGAGAACCCAAATGGCCCTTAACCATGGCTCCACAGCTCTAGAACTGCCATATTTGCACACACGACTATGCTACCGCACAGCCGGTTCCTGCGTATCCTACAGCTCTCGACACTAGGTCAAGCACGACCGTATGCCATGGTTAAGGCGTTTTCACGCCACTGGCCTCACCACCACAATGTTTGTCATCACCCGAGAGCCCGAACGGCCCTTAACTATAGCTCCATGACTCCAGAACATCCATAATTGCACACACGACTGTGCTGCCGCACGGCCGGATCCTGTGCATCCTACGGCTCTCGGCATCGGGTCAAGCACGCCCGTACACCATGGTTAAGCCATTTTGATGCCTCTCACCTCTCCACCATAGAGTTTTCCATCACTCGAGAGCCTGAAGGGCCCTTAACCACGGCTCCACGGCTCCAAAACTGCCATATTTGCACACACGACCATGCTGCCGTACGGTCAGTTCCAACACGTCCTATGGCTCCCGGCACTGAGTCAAGCATACCCGTACGCCATGGTTAAGGCATTTTGACACCTCTCGGCCTCTCTACCATAGCATTTGTCGTCGCTCGAGAGGCGGAACGGCCCTTAACCTCGGCTCCACGGCTCCGTAACCGCCATATTTGCACACACGACTTGCTTTGCCGCACGGCCGGTTCTCGCGCGTCCTACGGCTCCTCGCACCAAGTCAAGCATGCCCATGCGCCATGGTTAAGGCATTTTGAAACCCTCGGCCTCTCCACCACAGTGTTTGTTGCCGCCTGAGAACCCGAACGGCCCTTAACCATGGCTCCACAGCTCTCGAACTACCATATTTGCACACACGACTATGCTACTGCACAGCCGGTTCCTGCGTGTCCTACAGCTCTCGACACTAGGTCATGCATGACCGTATGCCATGGTTAAGGCATTTTGATGCCTCTAGCCTCACCACCACAATGTTTGTCATCACCTGAGAGCCCGAACGGCCCTTAACTATAGCAACACAACTCCAGAACATTCATAATTGCACACACGACTGTGCTGCCGCAAGGCCGGATCCTGTGCATCCTACGGCTCTCGGCACTGGGTCAAGCATGCCCGTAAGCCATGGTTAAGCCATTTTGATGCCTCTCACCTCTCCACCATAGAGTTTTCCATCACCCGAGAGCCTGAAGGGCCCTTAACCATGGCTCCACGGCTCCAAAACTACCATATTTGCACACACGACCATGCTGCCGCACGGTCGGTTCCAACGCGTCCTATGGCTCACGGCACTGAGTCAAGCATGCCCGTACGCCATGGTTAAGGCATTTTGACACCTCTGGCCTCTCTACCATAGCATTTGCTATAGCTTGAGAGCCTGAACGGCCCTTAACCTCGGCTCCACCGCTGCAGAACTGCCATATTTGCACACACGACTTTGCTGAAGCACGGCCGGTTCCTGCGCGTCCTACGGCTCCTCGCACCAAGTCAAGCACGCCCATGCGCCATGGTTAAGGCATTTTGACACCTCTAGCCTCTCCAGCATAGCGTTTGTTGCCGCCTGAGAACCCGAATGGCCCTTAACCATGGCTCCACAGCTCTAGAACTGCCATATTTGCACACACTTATGCTACCGCACAGCCGGTTCCTGCGTATCCTACAGCTCTCGACACTAGGTCAAGCACGACCGTATGCAATGGTTAAGGCGTTTTCACACCACTGGCCTCACCACCACAATGTTTGTCATCACCCGAGAGCCCGAACGGCCCTTAACTATAGCTCCATGACTCCAGAACATCCATAATTGCACACATGACTGTGCTGCCGCACGGCCGGATCCTGTGCATCCTACGGCTCTCGGCATCGGGTCAAGCACGCCCGTACGCCATGGTTAAGCCATTTTGATGCCCTCACCTCTCCACCATAGAGTTTTCCATCACCCAAGAGCCTGAAGGGCCCTTAACCACGGCTCCACGGCTCCAAAACTGCCATATTTGCACACACGACCATGCTGCCGTACGGTCAGTTCCAACACGTCCTATGGCTCCCGGCACTGAGTCAAGCATACCCGTACGCCATGGTTAAGGCATTTTGACACCTCTGGCCTCTCTACCATAGCATTTGTCGTCGCTCGAGAGGCGGAACGGCCCTTAACCTCGGCTCCACGGCTCCAGAACTGCCATATTTGCACACACGACTTTGCTGCCGCACGGCCGGTTCCTGCGCGTCCTACGGCTCCTCGCACCAAGTCAAGCATGCCCATGCGCCATGGTTAAGGCATTTTGAAACCTCTGGCCTCTCCACCACAGCGTTTGTTGCCGCCTGAGAACCCGAACGGCCCTTAACCATGGCTCCACAGCTCTCGAACTGCCATATTTGCACACACAACTATGCTACTGCACAGCCGGTTCCTGCGTGTCCTACAGCTCTCGACACTAGGTCATGCATGACCGTATGCCATGGTTAAGGCATTTTGACGCTTCTAGCCTCACCACCACAATGTTTGTCATCACCCGAGAGCCTGAACGGCCCTTAACTATAGCAACATGACTCCAGAACATTCATAATTGCACATACGACTGTGCTGCCGCAAGGCCGGATCCTGTGCATCCTACGGCTCTCGGCACCGGGTCAAGCATGCCCGTAAGCCATGGTTAAGCCATTTTGATGCCTCTCACCTCTCCACCATAGAGTTTTCCATCACCCGAGAGCCTGAAGGGCCCTTAACCATGGCTCCACGGCTCCAAAACTACCATATTTGCACACACGACCATGCTGCCGCACGGTCGGTTCTAACGCGTCCTATGGCTCACGGCACTGAGTCAAGCATGCCCGTATGCCAGGGTTAAGCCATTTTGACACCTCTGGCCTCTCTACCATAGCATTTACTGTCACTCGAGAGCCTGGACGGCCCTTAACCTCGGCTCCACGGCTCCAGAACTGCCATATTTGCACACACGACTTTGCTGCCGCACGGCTGGTTCCTGCGCGTCCTACGGCTCCTCGCACCAAGTCAAGCATGCCCATGCGCCATGGTTAGGCATTTTGACACCTCTAGCCTCTCCACCACAGCATTTGTTGCCGCCCAAGGACCCAAATGGCCCTTAACCATGGCTCCACAGCTCTAGAACTGCCATATTTGCACACACGACTATGCTACCACACAGCCGGTTCCTGCGTGTCCTACAGCTCTCGGCACTAGGTCAAGCACGACCGTATGCCATAGTTAAGGCATTTTGATGCCTCTGGCCTCACCACCACAATGTTTATCATCACCCGAGAGCCCGAACGGCCCTTAACCACAGCTCCATGACTCGAACTTCCATATTTGCACACACGACTGTGCTGCCGCACGGCCGGATCCTGTGCATCCTATGGCTTTCGGCACCGGGTCAAGCATGCCCGTACACCATGGTTAAGCCATTTTGATGCCTCTCTCCTCTCCACCATAGAGTTTTCCATCACCCGAGAGCCTGAAGGGCCCTTAACCACGGCTCCATGGCTCCAAAACTGCCATATTTGCACACATAACCATGCTGCCGCACGGTCGGTTCCAACGCGTCCTATGGCTCCTGGCACTGAATCAAGCATGCTAGTACGCCATGGTTAAGGCATTTTGACACATCTGGCTTCTCTACCATAGTGTTTGCCATAGCTCAAGAGCCTAAACAGCCCTTAACCTTGGCTCCACAGCTCCAGAACTGCCATATTTGCACACATGACTTCGCTGCCACGCGGCCGGTTCCTGCGTGTCCTACGGCCCCTCGCACCAAGTCAAGCACGCCTATGCACCATGGTTAAAGCATTTTGACAACTCTGGCCTCTCCAGCATAGCGTTTGTTGCCGCCCAAGAACCCGAATGGCCCTTAACAATGGCTCCACTGCTCTAGAACTACCATATTTGCACACACGACTATGCTACCACATAGCTGGTTCCTGCGTATCCTACAGCTCTCGACACTAGGTCAAGCACGGCCGTATGCCATGGTTAAGGATTTTTCATGCCTTTGGCCTCACCACCACAATGTTTGTCATCACCCGAGAGCCCGAACGGCCCTTAACTACAGCTCCATGACTCTAGAACATCCATAATTGCACACTCGACTGTGCTGCCGCACGGCCGGATCCTGTGCATCCAACAGCTCTCGGCACCGGGTCAAGCACGCCCGTACGCCATGGTTAAGCCATTTTGATACCTCTCACCTCTCCACCATAGAGTTTTCCATCACCTGAGGGCCTGAAGGGCCCATAACCACGGCCCCACGGCTCCAAAACTGCCATATTTGCACACACGACCATGCTGCCGCACGGTCAGTTCCAACACGTCCTATGGCTCCCGGCACTGAGTCAAGCATACCCGTACGCCATGGTTAAGGCATTTTGACACCTCTGGCCTCTCTACCATAGCATTTGTCGTCGCTCGAGAGGCGGAACGGCCCTTAACCTCGGCTCCACGGCTCCAGAACTGCCATATTTGCACACACGACTTTGCTGCCGCACGGCCGGTTCCTGCGCGTCCTACGGCTCCTCGCACCAAGTCAAGCATGCCCATGCGCCATGGTTAAGGCATTTTGAAACCTCTGGCCTCTCCACCACAGCGTTTGTTGCCGCCTGAGAACCCGAACGGCCCTTAACCATGGCTCCACAGCTCTCGAACTGCCATATTTGCACACACAACTATGCTACTGCACAGCCGGTTCCTGCGTGTCCTACAGCTCTCGACACTAGGTCATGCATGACCGTATGCCATGGTTAAGGCATTTTGACGCCTCTAGCCTCACCACCACAATGTTTGTCATCACCCGAGAGCCCGAACGGCCCTTAACTATAGCAACACGACTCGTAACATTCATAATTGCACATACGACCGTGCTGCCGCAAGGCCGGATCCTGTGCATCCTACGGCTCTCGGCACCGGGTCAAGCATGCCCGTAAGCCATGGTTAAGCCATTTTGATGCCTCTCACCTCTCCACCATAGAGTTTTCCATCACCCGAGAGCCTGAAGGGCCCTTAACCATGGCTCCACGGCTCCAAAACTACCATATTTGCACACACGACCATGCTGCCGCACGGTCGGTTCTAACGCGTCCTATGGCTCACGGCACTGAGTCAAGCATGCCCGTATGCCAGGGTTAAGCCATTTTGACACCTCTGGCCTCTCTACCATAGCGTTTACTGTCACTCGAGAGCCTGGATGGCCCTTAACCTTGGCTCCACGGCTCCAGAACTGCCATATTTGCACACACGACTTTGCTGCCGCACGGCTGGTTCCTGCGCGTCCTACGGCTCCTCGCACCAAGTCAAGCATGCCCATGCGCCATGGTTAGGCATTTTGACACCTCTGGCCTCTCCACCACAGCATTTGTTGTCGCCCAAGGACCCAAATGGCCCTTAACCATGGCTCCACAGCTCTAGAACTGCCATATTTGCACACACGACTATGCTACCACATAGCCGGTTCCTGCGTGTCCTACAGCTCTCGGCACTAGGTCAAGCACGACCGTATGCCATAGTTAAGGCATTTTGATGCCTCTGGCCTCACCACCACAATGTTTATCATCACCCGAGAGCCCGAACGGCCCTTAACCACAGCTCCATGACTCCAGAACTTCCATATTTGCACACACGACTGTGCTGCCGCACGGCCGGATCCTGTGCATCCTATGGCTTTCGGCACCGGGTCAAGCATGCCCGTACACCATGGTTAAGCCATTTTGATGCCTCTCTCCTCTCCACCATAGAGTTTTCCATCACCCGAGAGCCTGAAGGGCCCTTAACCACGGCTCCATGGCTCCAAAACTGCCATATTTGCACACATAACCATGCTGCCGCACGGTCGGTTCCAACGCGTCCTATGGCTCCTGGCACTGAATCAAGCATGCTAGTACGCCATGGTTAAGGCATTTTGACACATCTGGCTTCTCTACCATAGTGTTTGCCATAGCTCAAGAGCCTAAACAGCCCTTAACCTTGGCTCCACAGCTCCAGAACTGCCATATTTGCACACATGACTTCGCTGCCACGCGGCCGGTTCCTGCGTGTCCTACGGCCCCTCCTCGCACCAAGTCAAGCACGCCTATGCACCATGGTTAAAGCATTTTGACAACTCGGCCTCTCCAAAGATAGCGTTTGTTGCCGCCAAGAACCCGAATGGCCCTTAACAATGGCTCCACTGCTCTAGAACTACCATATTTGCACACACGACTATGCTACCACATAGCTGGTTCCTGCGTATCCTACAGCTCTCGACACTAGGTCAAGCACGGCCGTATGCCATGGTTAAGGATTTTTCATGCCTTTGGCCTCACCACCACAATGTTTGTCATCACCCGAGAGCCCGAACGGCCCTTAACTACAGCTCCATGACTCCAGAACATCCATAATTGCACACTCGACTGTGCTGCCGCACGGCCGGATCCTGTGCATCCAACAGCTCTCGGCACCGGGTCAAGCACGCCCGTACGCCATGGTTAAGCCATTTTGATACCTCTCACCTCTCCACCATAGAGTTTTCCATCACCTGAGGGCCTGAAGGGCCCATAACCACGGCCCCACGGCTCCAAAACTGCCATATTTGCACACACGACCATGCTGCCGCACGGTCAGTTCCAACGCATCCTATGGCTCCCGGCACTGAGTCAAGCATACCCGTACGCCATGGTTAAGGCATTTTGACACCTCTAGCCTCTCTACCATAGCATTTGCCATCGCTCAAGAGCCTGAACGGCCCTTAACCTCGGCTCCACGGCTCCAGAACTACCATATTTGCACACACGACTTTGCTACCGCACGGCCGGTTCCTGCGCGTCCTACGGCTCCTCGCACCGAGTCAAGCACGCCCATGCGCCATGGTTAAGGCATTTTGACACCTCTGGCCTCACCACCACAGCGTTTGTTGCCGCCTGAGAACCCGAATGGCCCTTAACCATGGCTCCACAGCTCTAGAACTGCCATATTTGCACACACGACTATGCTACCGCACAGCCTGTTCCAGCGTATCCTACAGCTCTCAACACTAGGTCAAGCACGGCCGTATGCCATGGTTAAGGCGTTTTCACGCCTCTGGCCTCACCACCACAATGTTTGTCATCACCCGAGAGCCCGAACGGCCCTTAACAACAGCTCCACGACTCCAGAACTTCCATATTTGCACACACGACTGTGCTGCCGCACGGCCGGATTGCATCCTATGACTCTCGGCACCGGTTCAAGCACGCTCGTACGCCATGGTTAAGCCATTTTGATGCCTCTCACCTCTCCACCATAGAGTTTTCCATCACCCGAGAGCCTCAAGGGCCCCTAACCACGGCTCCACAGCTCCAAAACTGCCATATTTGCACACACGACCATGCTGCCGCACGGTCGGTTCCAACGCGTCCTATGGCTCCCGGCACTGAGTCAAGCATGCCCGTACGCCATGGTTAAGGCATTTTGACACCTCTGGCCTCTCTACCATAGCGTTTGCCGTCGCTCAAGAGCCTGAACGGCCCTTAACCTCGGCTCCATGGCTCCAGAACTGCCATATTTGCACACACGACTTTGCTACTGCACGGCTGGTTTCTGCGCGTCCTACGGCTCCTCGCACCAAGTCAAGCACGCCCATGCACCATGGTTAAGGCATTTTGACACCTCTGGCCTCTCCAGCACAACGTTTGTTGCCACCCGAGAACCCGAATGGCCCTTAACCATGGCTCCACAGCTCTAGAACTGCCATATTTGCACACACGACTATGCTACCGCACAGCCGGTTCTTGCGTGTCCTACAGCTCTCGGCACTAGGTCAAGCACGACGGTATGCCATGGTTAAGGCATTTTGACACCTTTGGCCTCACCACCACAATGTTTGTCATCACCCGAGAGCCCGAACGGCCCTTAACAACAGCTCCAGGACTCCAGAACTTCCATATTTACACACACGACTGTGCTGCCGCACGGTCGGATCCTGTGCATCCTACGGCTCTCGGACCGGTTCAAGCATGCTTGTACCCCATGGTTAAGCCATTTTGATGCCTCTCACCTCTCCACCATAGAGTTCTCCATCACCGAGAGCCTGAAGGGCCCTTAACCACGGCTCCACGGCTCCAAAACTGCCATATTTGCACACACGACCATGCTGCTGCACGGTCGGTTCCAACGCGTCCTATGGCTCCCGACACTGAGTCAAGCATGCCCGTACGCCATGGTTAAAGCATTTTGACACCTCTGGCCTCTCTACCATAGCGTTTACCTTCGCTCGAGAGCCTGAACGGCCCTTAACCTCGGCTCCATGGCTCCAGAAATGCCATATTTGCACACACGACTTTGCCGCGCACGGCCGGTTCCTGCGCGTCCTATGGCTCCTTGCACCAAGTCAAGCACGCCCATGCGCCATGGTTAAGGCATTTTGACACCTCTAGACTCTCTAGAAAACCCTTTGTTGCCGCTCGAGAACCCGAATGGCCCTTAACCATGGCTCCACGGCTCTAGAACCGCTATATTTGCACACACGACTATGCTACCGCACGCCCCGGTTCCTGCGTGTCCTATAGCTCTCGGCACTAGGTCAAGCATGACCGTATGCCATAGTTAAGGCATTTTGACACCACTGGCCTCACCACCACAATGTTTGTCATCACCCGAGAGCCCGAACGTCCCTTAACCACAGCTCCATGACTCCAGTACGCCATGGTTAAGCCATTTTAATGCCTCTCACCTCTCCACCATAGAGTTTTCCATCACCCAAGAGCCTAAAGGGCCCTTAACCACGGCTCCACGGCTCCAAAACTACCATATTTGCACACACGACCATGCTGCCGCATGGTCGGTTCCAACGCGTCCTATGGCTCCCCGACAAGTCAAGCATGCCCGTACGCCATGGTTAAGGCATTTTGACACCTCCGGCCTCTCTACCATAGCGTTTGCCGTCGCTCAAGAGCCCGAACGGCCCTTAACCTCGGCTCCATGGCTCCGAACCGCCATATTTGCACACACGACTTTCTTTGCCGCACGGCCGGGTTCCTGCGCATCCCGCGGCTCCTCACACCAAGTCAAGCACGCCCATGCGCCATGGTTAAGGCATTTTGACACCTCTGGCCTCTCTACCATAGCGTTTGTTGCTACCCGAGAACCCGAATGGCCCTTAACCATGGCTCCATAGCTCTAGAACTGCCATATTTGCACACACAACTATGCTAGTGCACAGCCGGTTCCTACGTGTCCAACAGCTCTCGGCACTAGGTCAAGCACGACCGTATGCCATAGTTAAGGCATTTTGATGCCTCTGGCCTCACCACCACAATGTTTGTCATCTCCTGACAGCCCGAACGGCCCTTAACCACAGCTCCATGACTCCAGAACTTCCATATTTGCACACATGACTGTGCTGCCGCACGGCCGGATCCTGTGCATCCTATGGCTCTCGGCACCGGGTCAAGCTTGCCAGTACGCCATGGTCAAGCCATTTTGATGCCTCTCACCTCTCCACCGTAGAGTTTTCCATCACCCGAGAGCCTGAAGGGCCCTTAACCACGGCTCCACGGCTCCAAAACTACCATATTTGCACACACAACCATGTTGCCACACGGTCGGTTCCAACACATCCTATGGCTCTCGGCACTGAGTCAAGCATGCCCGTACACCATGGTTAAGGCATTTTGACATCTCTGGCTTCTCTACCATAGCGTTTGCCATAGCTCGAGAGCCTGAACGTCCCTTAACCTTGGCTCCACGGCTCCAGAACTGCCATATTTGCACACACGACTTTGCTGCCGCACGGCCGGTTCCTGCGCGTCCAATGGCTCCTCGCACCAAGTCAAGCACGCCCATGTGCCATGGTTAAGGCGTTTTGACACCTCTGGTGTCGACGAAATATCGGCGATAGTCCGACCAGGGGTATGCCCTGACCGGTAACGGATTGGCGGAAGGCGCACGAGATTGCGAGCAAGACATAAACAGGGAGCAATCACACGAGGTTTACCCGGGTTCGGGCCGCAAAGATGCGTAAAACCCTAGTCCCGCTCTCTGTTTCAATTATGTTGTGGATGTATGAGTCCGTGCGTTATGCCGATTACGTCCCGGCACGACGGGGTCCTTGCTCTCCTTATATATCACGGGGAGCAAGGTTACAAGTCGGAACTAGCCTATCGGTACTAAGTTTACATACTTTACAAGTCTAAACTTTCCTATCTCGCTAGGTCTTGTCCTCCTTGTCGGTCTTCGATATTCTTGCCTGTTTTTAATTTGTCCGACCGCCCCGAGCCGATCGGTCTTGAAGCTTGATGGGCCGGCGACTGGCGATAGCGTGTCGGCCCAAACTAGGCCGTGAGGGTATATGGAGTTTATACCTCCACAGCTAGTCCCCGAGCATCATGGATCTTCAGGGAAAAAACACCGTCTTGCTTGGTCGAGTGAGAAAGGGTGGTCGGACACACATTCAACATGTGGTCCGAGCAGGGCTGGAGGACCGTCTAATGCTTTCGACCACACTTTACTTACACTTGGATGACGTTTTCAGTTTTGACCGAAAGATTTATGATGCTCCTGAAAAGAAAAAAGAATTTTGAAAGGGTCCCAAATCTGGAGACGTGGGCCCTCATTAGTGTGTGATGCCTGCCATCACATGGTATCTGTCATGATTGGTCGTTGCCTTAGCTTAGTTTTGAAACTAAACTCTTTGTAAAGAGAAAGGATCAGGCCGAGTCATGCAAATGACGTGGGCCCACGTAGTCCCCGAGGTTGCTGTAAGATAGTATATGTTGCAGCAAGCTCTAAAAGAAGGATCTAGCCCATGTCACCTCTTAGGTGACGTGGGCCCAAGTAGTCCCCGAGCCTGAGATGAGGTGGAACACGTTATGTCAGGGTCTAAAAAAAGAAGACAAACTGATCATTATATCGTGCCTTATGTGTTTCCGACCACTCTTTGAGTGAGACCGAGTAGGCCAAATTTCATTTGGGCTGGTCGGTTTGAACCATGCCATGACTTTGTCATGATTAAGTTAAGACAGCTTTGTTGCTTAACTCAGTCCCCAGCGTGGCTGTGAGACCATGGTTTTGAATCTAAACCCATGAAAATAGCTTAGCTATTTGTGTGCCAGAATAACCGGTATCATTGGCAACAAAATCCCAGCTCAGCTATCGGATTGTGTGGGTTGAATTGTTGATGCTATACTGTGACTTTGTCACAGCGGGTTGGAACAGCTTTGCTGTGAACCCAGTCGTTTTAGCGAGGCTGTTCTAAGACTATAGCTAAGAGACAGACTTAAACGGCCATCAGTAGCTTTGCTTTTTGGGCCGGCTTTCGGGTTGTCCGGTAAGCGTGCGTCTCGTAAAAAAGAAATGGTTCTTTTATGAATTTAAATGGAGAAAGGAAAACGACCATAAAAAGCCTTTTTGTTTGGGGCGGCCCGGTTCCTCCGGCCCATTAAAGAGAAAAAACCCTAGTGTGGTTAAAAGCTTTGGTGCTGCCATCATTTGGACTCCTTGCTTTCATTCCGCCTTCGTTCTTCCAATCGGTTCGCTCTACCGCCCGTGCTCCGTGCCTAGGGTTAGCTCGAGTAACCAAGTCTTCCCGTTTCAAAGATCATGGCGAAGAGGCCTCAATCTGCGACGAGAGAAGAGGAAGGAGAAGAAGGAGTAGAAGGAATATGAGAAGCAAATGAAGCTCATGTGGTCGCCCACTCGTCGACGGTGGCGTCTCGAATGCTTTGGCGAAGGCGGTATGATTCCGCCGGCGGCTCTTGGAGTGTTTCGTTGCGCCGCCACGAGGTGAGGCGTTCCCTCGACCCTATGATGGTGAAATAGTTGTATTCGAAGATTATTTTATCCGGGGATTGGGTATTCCGATCCATACTTTTTGGTAGAACTCGCATCCTTTGGAAGATATCAATCGCAATCTCCGGCCGAATTCTATTATGACAATCGCTCTTTTTGTTGCGTATTGTGAGTTGTATCTTGCAATTCCCCCAAATTTCAATGTCTTCAGACATTTTTATGAGTTGAAGAGGAGAGGGAATTTGGGTGGCAGTCCAGTAGCTGGGGCATGTTACATTTCACTCCATGATGGGATGCGGTCGCGCTGGTTATCGTTTACACATACTGACAATGTGAAGGACTGGTTCAAAAAATGGTTTTATGTAAACGATAATGAGCAGGGCAGGCCTGTTCCTTGTGATATCACTCAGATTCCTATTGCCAATCATTTCTGGTCGGACAAGCCAAATGCTACTGAAATGATTGAAGTAAATGAAATACTGGCGATGATGAACTTCAGGGGTTTGAATGGTTTTACAGTGGCAGCTGTTTATATCTCTCGTCGTATTCGGCCTTTGAAGGAGAGATTCAACTTTCTCTCGGGAGTATCGTGGAGAGGATGATCCTTCTCGTGAAACTCCGGAAGAAATTTCTCTTGATGATATCAATGCGAGGCTTCTGAAGATGTTCAAACGGGGAGAGGATACTCATATCCCGTGCCCTACCATTAAGCCTTATGATTGGAGGATGCCACCCCCCCGGGTATGTTTGTATATGTCTTGCTCTTCTATCATATGGATGCTAATTGTTTTAATGACCTGGTCTCGTTGTGTTTATAGGGCCATCATATCTATGTGTCTCGAGTACCTCTTGATGATCTCCCTGCTGGAGAAACTTCGCAATATCGACACCGGCTTTGATCGGGGGATTGATAGGATGGAGGCGATGATGACACTGCATGACCTGTTGATGATCGGTCTAAGGCTGCCGGAAAGCAAAAAATTGTTTATGAGAAGAAGAAGAAACATTCTCGGTGTGTTCGTCGGGGGGTTCTTTATCGCTTGCCTTGTGCTTCTGGTGGTCAGAAATGCCATTATCGTCAGGTTGTGGAGTCATCAGATTCTGGATCTGATTCTGAAGACAAATTGTCAATTGCTGAATTTGCCCACAAGCGTTTGCGTACTGAAAGTAGTGGTGGTTGGAGTTATACTCCCCCCCGTGTATCTCCTCAATTGGCTGTTGATTCTGGGAATCAACCTATTTTGCCAATTATTAGGACTGGACTTTTGGCTAGTGATGGTCAGCCTGGTAATTTGGCTGAGGGTTTGGAGGATCAGAATGCCTCTGCTGCTGTGTTGCCTCGTGATACTGAGGCTGATGCTGTTATTGGATCTTCTACTTCTGTTCAGAACACGGAGACCAATATGCCAGATTGGTTCAATCTTCACTTTGAGCAATCCGAACTGTGAGTATATGAATTTTTTGGCCTGTTTCTTTGCTATGTCTTGAATTCTCTTGATTATTGTGAAAATTTTTGTTGCCAGGGCCCCTATTGTTGAAAATTTGGGCAGGGAGCCCTTGGTTCCTGAAGCCTTGGTGGATGCTGGAACTGCTCTTATAAGCCAAGAGGCCGATCCCAACGTTGTCACACCCGATGCCGACGTTGTTGCGATCAAGAAGTCGTTCTGAAGTTTGCCGCGATCTTGTTGTGGATTCAAGGACAGTTCTTGCGAATGATGTTCTTTGAAGCCTGCGGTGGTCACCGAAGGTGCCAACATTGTGGCCTCCTCCGGGGATACTCGGCCATTATTGCTAGGATTGGCGCGGGTTCCTCCCTCGGTTTCTTCTCCCGGGGGTGATCAACATCGAATATGAGTTTAGGTAGTTTTAGACCCGGTGTATCGACAGATTGCCCCGAGATAATGGAAGAGATCGAGGGGGAACTTCTTCGGTGCTCATGTTCCCGGGCCGAAGCTATGTTGCCCGTCGGGATGAAAATGGAGAGTGGCACATTTTTGAAAATGTTACTAGGGGTGCCATTTCGATGGTTTTGAGCGGTGTTTGCCGATCTTCGGGCTCGCATCAAGGTTAGTGCTTGTCTTAGTGACTTTTTCTATTTTGCCCATTCTGTCATGTTGTGAAGGATCCTTTTTGCGGTGGTTGAAGATATTCTTTGAAAAGCGTCGTCTCGCATAGAGAAGCGGTTCAAACCGACCATGTGTGAAAATGGTCTTCATGCGGAAGCAAAATGAAGATTTGGGGCGGCGAGATCCGTGTTCATGAAGGTCGTGAAAAGCTTTGGGAACTGGAGAAAGATTCCCTGTTGAAAAAAGTTGCGGCCCTTCAGGAGCAAAACAAAGGTTTGTTTTACTCATGCTTTTTACTTGTGGTTTTGACAGACTGTGTCAGTACCTGATTGTGTACTTTATAGATTTGGAGAGTGAAAAAGCCCTGAAGGTCACTGAAATTGCTCGTCTGACTAGAGCGGAGAAGAAAGCTCGTGTAGAGATTGAGCGTTTGGAAAAGGAGGCACGAGGTGCGCTTTCTCCTTTTTTTTATCTTGTTGTTGTTTGGCTCTTATCATATCTTATAAGCTGTGCATATGCAGAAACGCATGAGCGTCATATGGCACAATTCAGCGTGCTAAAAGATGATAACAAAGAATCGACAGTGTTACTTGTCCATGGCGCATGGATTGCAACCTCGTTTGTTGTACTTGCACGGGGTGAAGTGAGGCCAGCAAATCCCCTTCTCGTTCCCGAATTTGTTGTGGATCAGTGTCGCCGTTCGTGGCGTTTGCACAAGGATTTTGTCGGGAAGGGGAGTTGCTTTGTTGCGTCAAGTGTTCTAGCTCTTGCGCAATCTCACTTTCCTCGGGCAGATTTCAAGCGCTTGGAGTCCGGGAGGCCCGAGATACTTCTCCGTAAAAGCTCGAGACTTGCAAAAAGCTTGTTGGGGCACCGCCCGTGTTATCGCCGACAAGATAGATCTTGTGCACGAACAATAACTTGAAATTAAGTTGTGGTATTAAACCCTTGTGGTGCTTTGCACTTTGTGTGTAACAATATCGGTGTTCTTTGATACAAATGGTAGTACTTTTGTTGCATGTCTAGGAACAATTACAATTGCCGTGTGTGCTAGGCATAGAATTTAATTAAATGTTCTATGTGCCAAGAGTTTGGCAAATCTCTAGGTGGATCGTCTAGAGTACACAGTTTATAAGTCGTTGGTCTTGTGGATGCTTTGACTAGGAAAGGTCCTTCCCAATGAGATGACAATTTGTGGAGGTCGTCTGTTTTCTGAATTCTTTTGAGGACGAGGTCTCCGACCACAAACTGTCTTTCTTTTACATTCCTGTTATAATAGCGCCATAGAGACGCTAGATATTTAGCCGTTCTTGGGAGTGTTTCCAAGTTCCGCTCTTCTCCTGAATCGATGATAGTTTTTCTGACTTCATTCGTGGCTTTCTCATCATAGTTTTTTGTTCTTGGTGATCCAAATGCCAGTTCATCTGGTAAAACTGCTTCAGCACCAAATATCATGAATAAGGCGAGATGCCGGTATTTCTGCTTGGTTGAGTTTGAAGTCCCCATATCACAGCAGGTAATTCGTGATACCATCTTCCTGGATGGGTGTCGTTGTCTCGGTATAGTCTTTTTCGTAGGGCGTCTATGATCATCCCATTTGCTCTTTCGACTTGACCATTGTCTCGAGGGGGTGAGCGCCCGATACGTACTTTACTTTTGTTCCTAAGTCTTCGCAAAAATCCCAAAATTCACCACTGTGAATGTGGATCCCAAATCTGTTATAATGGTATTGGGTACGCCGAAACGATGTACGACGTCTGTTAGGAATTCAATAGCCTTTTGAGCATTTGCCTTGACTAAGGGCTTATATTCTATCCATTTTGAAAATTTGTCTATAAGTACATAGACAAATTGATAGCCGTCTGGGGCTTTTTTGAATGGTCCTATCATGTCTAGTCCCCGGCATGAAAAGGGCCATCTTCTTGGTATTGTTTGAAGCTCATGTGCGGGGACATGAATTTGTTTAGCGAAGAATTGGCAACCTTTACAATGCTGAACTAGTTTCTTAGCATCGGCGAGTGCGGTTGGCCAGTAAAAATCTGCTCAGAATACCTTTCCGACCAGTGTTTTTGATGCTGCATGGTTTCCACACATCCCTTCATGAATACGTAGTAGTAGTTCGCTCCTTCTTCGAAGGAAATGCATTTTTGCAAGACTTCGGCGCTTGCATTTTTGCGCATAAGTTGCCCATCGACTAGGACATAATGTTTCTTGCGTCTTATGAGACGTTTGTTTTTTGTTTTATACGTCGGTGTGTCCTCATCAATGAGATACCAAATAAAGGGAATTCTCGGTCGGCTTTGTTTCTTTTGTTTGTTCCAAAGGTTCCACCGATGGTATTTGCTCGTTACGTCCCTTTGCAGTTGAGGGGTCTTGTCGCTTTCTTTTCTTTGGATAAATAACTTTGGAGTTATCTATAGATTTTTTGCCTGATCTTGTTACTGGAGCACTTATTCTGAAAGGTGCTGGTCGGATTGCAGCGATGATACTGTTTGCTGCTGGTTGGAAATGGGCCAGAAGTATGCTCTGCTGGATATCATCTGTTTTGGTTTTGTCGTCAGATGAATCTGTTTCCTTTTGTGGTGGTTCCTGTGCTACCTCCTGTGTGACAAAAGGTAATAGTTCTTCGTCATCTTTAGGTGCTGTTAGCACCGGTGGCGATGTTAAATATGTCTTGAGTTCGAAGAAGGCTTTGTCTGCTTCGCTTGTCCATTCAAATTTTTGCTTGGCCTTTAATAGTTTGAAAAAGGGGAGGCCTTTTTCGCCAAGTCTTGATATGAAGCGGCTTAAAGCCGCCATGCATCCGATAAGTTTTCGGATATCTTTTATACCTTTGGGTTGCATCATTTTTAAGACTGCATTAACTTTTTCGGGGTTTGGTTTAATGCCATCTTGGCTAACTACGTTGCCGAGTAGTATCCCTGATGGTACTCCGAATATGCACTTCTGTCAGTTTAATTTCCACTGAAATTTGTTTAAAGCGACGAAGGTTCGCTCTAGGTTTGAAACTAAGGATCCGCTCTCCTTTGTTTTTACGACTATGTTGTCTACGTATGCTTCGACCAGCTGGTCGGAAGTTTCTTTTTGAAGACACTCTTGGATAGCACGTTGGTATGTTGCACCAGCATTTTTGAGGCCAAACGACATGGTCGTATAGCAGTATGCGCCGAAAGGCGTGATGAATGATGTTTTTATTTGATCGTGAGTTGCTAGGGCTATTTGGTGATACCCTGAATAGCAATCTAAAAAGGACAACAATTCACAGCCTGCGGTTGAGTCAACTACTTCGTCGATGCGAGGTAGTTTGAAAGGGTCTTTAGGGCAGTGTTTGTTGAGATCGGTATAATCAACACACATTCTCCATTCGCCATTTTTCTTTTGTACAAGAACTAGATTGGATAGCCAGTCAGGATGATACACTTCTTTTATAAAACCAGCTGCTAATAGCTTTAACACTTCTACCCTAATCACCTCCTTTCTGTCGCGGGCAAACCATCGTAATCTTTGTTTGATTGGTTTGGCAGTTTCTGAGACATTAAGGAAGTGCTCGACCTTTTCCCTTGGGATGCCTGGCATGTCTGCTGGTTTCCAAGCAAATATGCTTATGTTGTCCCGTAGGAATTGGACGAGCACGTCTTCCTATTTATCGTCTAAATTGGCTCCTATAAGAGCGGTTTTCTCCTTATCTCCGGGGATGAGCTCGATCTTCTTTGTGTCATTGCTTTTGTTGGCTGACCTTTTTGACTGCTTGACTGGGATCTGAAGGTCAGCTTCGGGTATCTGTTTTGCTTCAAGGCATGTTTGTTCCATATGGGCTTTGAGATCTGCTAATTTGGCTGCTGCGTAGGCGTTTGTTTCGCAGTCGTGAGCCATAACCACATTGCCTTTGAGAGAAAGAATGCCCTTTGATGTTGGCATTTTTAACACTAGATATCCATAGTGAGGGACAGCCATGAACTTTGCGATCCCTGGTCGACCGAGTATGGCATCGTAAACGCCTTCGAAGTCAGCTACAATGAAGCTGACGTAGTCTTTTCTGAAGTGTTGTCTTGTTCCGAACTGGACGGGTAGAGTTATTTTTCCCAATGGCATTGAAGGTTTGCCTGGCATGACTCCCCAGAATGGTGAGTCATAAGGTTCGAGATCTTCGATTTTTAAACCTAGCTCGTGAAACGCTTGTAGGAATAGAATGTTTAAAGCACTGCCGCCATCTATGAGTACTCTTTCCATACGTATATGATTAACGACTGGGTCGAGTACTAAAGGGAATCGCCCGGCATCGGTATATTTGCCCACATGTCGGCTCGTTAAAGGTTACTTGGTTGTTCCGACCAGCCGGAGCTTTAATGTCCGTATTTGGTCCATCGGACTTAGCGATTGCCATGATCCTCCTTTTTAGTAACTTTTTGTCCCGCGAGTTTTCGAGACCAACTTTGCCGCCAAAAATCATAGCTGACAAGTGTTTGGTGGGCTCGTTGAACTGATGCCGAGGATCTTTGTCGCTGTCTTCTTCTTCTTCCTCGGCCTTGTCCTTCTGTTCGGGCCATTTCTCCTTACTTTGTTTTATTAATCTTTGTTTCTTGGCGGCTGCCCTACTGAAGATTGCTGTGAATCCGCGACACTCGCCCATGGTATGCCCTTTTCCTGGGTGTTTAGGGCAGTCCTGGCCTAGAATCTTCTCATATTCTGGATCGAAGTCTCGCTTCTTTTCTCTGCTAGGTGGTACCGAATGGACGCGTTGATCTATGTCTCTGCTATAATTGTTTTGTACGCGATTGTCGCGTCGTCGTTCGTTGCGATGGTTATTGTCATGTCTCGTCATTTCGCGCATGTCTTTGCGTTGCAAATCTCTTTTCTCGTCATCGTTTCTTCCGAAGTTTCGTATCCTTGTCCGGTTTCGGGCAATTGTTGCATGACATCGTCAACGCGAGCGAATTCACGGGCTATTCCGAACATCTCGTCGGTTGTAGTGGGTTGTCTTCTCAAAAGTTCTTTTCGTAGATCAATATTTCCGGGTTGTCGTAATCCCTGTACGAAAAGGGACACGACTTCGACTGCTGAAATGTCTGGAATTGTTGTCCAGACTTCTGAGAAGCGTCGTATGTAGTGACGTAGTGGTTCATTCGGGTAATCGATGATCTTTGCTATATCGTACTTAGTGCCAGGCTGCTGGCATGTTATTCTGTAGTTCTCGATGAAGAGATGTCGCAGTTGAGGCCAGCTATGAATCGACCCCTCTCGTTGTCGTAATAACTAATTATTCGGCCCACTGTCGAGTACGATAGGGAGGTAATTGGCCATGACGTGTTCATCCCCTCCTACTGTCGTACGGCTACTTCGTATAAGAGGATCCAATGCTCTGGGTCGACCTTGCCATCGTAGGTTTTGATGTCTGGTATCCTAAAACTTTTGGGCCAGACTACCTCTCGTAGGGTAGCCGAATAAGGCTTTGGTCGAAGCATTCATGCGAGCTCGGTATCGGTTGTTGATGACCGCTCGGAGGTCATTGTCGTCATATTGTTCATCATGATGGTGATTGAAGGGTTGACCATAATCTCTGTTGTCTCTGTGGTTGATCTGTCCTCTATCATTGTGTCTCTGGTGAAATCTGTCGTGAGGAAAATTCCCACAACTTTCTCCATCGTCTTCGTAGTTGTTGTTAGCACCTCCCTCTCTAGAATTTGGGATTTGATTGCTGAAGAAACTACGCGGCCGGTAGCTTCTGAGAGATGCGGCTGGGCGCGCTTGTTCTCTCATATGGTTCACTTGAGCCTTAGCGGCTACTAGAAAATCAATCGCTTCCTCAATTTGGGGAGTTTGAGGAATGTTGGCCGTCTTGAGACGGTCAATAGCAAACCCGGAGTTAGCACTTGGGGTTTGTGAACTTGTCTTTCGTTTACAAGGTCAAAATCATCGGCAAGATTTCGCCGAAAACCCCGCGTCGTCCGACCATACGATCTTGGTCGGCATTTGCTCGGATTGCGGCTTCGTTTTGCCTCCGTTGTTCCCGGCTGCGTTTCGACCCTCTCGTTGTTGCCTTTGTTCGTCGATTTCTCCATTGATGGTGACCTCGTTGTCACTAACATGACATACTGCATTCCCTAGGCTGGGAGGGAAGGATGGGAATTGCTATAACTCTTGAGTGGATTTGGCCGGGTTATGGATCTTTGACTGAATTTCCTCATGTTCCTCTGGTCGGAACACGGTGAGTTGTAGATCTGGAGTAGTGTCGATACGCTTGGTGCTGTTGTTTGCAGATTGAACCTCTTCTTCGTTGTCGGAGTAGACCATCGTATGGGTGGATCCCGAGAGTTCTAAGATATTTAGTAATCGTCGAGTCTGGGCGTGTCTGGAGTAACATCACGTGTTTTTCTCGGAGATTGGTCGTCCGTGACTTCTTCGAGGCGCACATGGTTGACGATATGTCCTGCGGGTGCGTCGAAAGTGTAGCCGATCATATCCGGACGCGGATCAGGAATTCGGTTGTAGCCTTTGAGGTAATTTGCTAAAAGTTGGTGGCTGAATAGGTCGGCGGTGTTTGGCAACCCGTATGGGAATGGTGATGCAACCCTTGGATCTAGGATCTTGCGATCCGATGATTTTTGTTGGGCGTTTTGTTGGCGCTTGGTCTGTTGAAGGATAGTAGGTGATTCTTGCTTTGATTCAATCTGGATAGATCCAAACTGAGCAAAAAACTCCATGAGCCTATCTTGTTGATCATGAGTTGCTTCAAGCAGATCGGCCCAATTTTCGTGGTGGTTGATTGGTGCCTAGAAGAAAAGGCTGGAGTTCTGATAACTCAAGCTTTGATGATGATGCCTCGTACCGAGGAGGCAAAGGATTTGTACCTTCATTGCTTTGTGGAGCTAGGATCGAGGGTGGACCCTCGATGTATGAGGTGTCTGGAGCGGTTGTCCAGGTCATCGTCCCAACGGTGAAGGTGAGGCCAGCTTCGAAGGTCATGGAAGCCGGGAAGGAAACCATCTTGATCGACGTGAAATCTCGGTGCGCACCCCTACCCGGCGCGCCACCGTCGACAAAATATCGGCGATAGTCCGACTAGGGGTATGCCCCGACGGTAATGGATTGGCGAAAGGCGCACGAGATTGCGAGCAAGACGTAAACGGGGAGCAATCACACGAGGTTTACCCGGGTTCAGCCGCAAAGATGCGTAAAACCCTAGTCCTGCTCTCTGTTTCAATTATTATGTGGACGTATGAGTCTGTGCGTTATGCCAGATTCTGTCCTCTAGCACGGGGGTCCTTGCTCTCCTTATATATCGTGGGGAGCAAGGTTACAAGTCAGAACTAGCCTATCTAGTACTAAGTTTACATACTTTACAAGTCTAAACTTTCCTATCTCAGCTAGGTCTTGTCCTCCTTATTGGTCTTCGATATTCTTGCCTGTTTTAGGCTGTCTGACCAGTCTGAGCCGATCGGCCTTGAAGCTTGATGGGCCGGCTTGGCGATAGCGTGTCAGCCCAAACTAGGCCGTGAGGGTATATGGAGTTTATACCTCCACATCTGGCCTCTCCACCACAGCGTTTGTTGCTGCCTGAGAACCCGAATGGCCCTTAACCATGGCTCCACAGCTCTAGAAGTGCCATATTTGCACACACGAATATGCTACCGCACGGTCGGTTCGTGCGTGTCCTGACTCTCGACACTAGGTCAAGCACGACCGTATGCCATGGTTAAGGCGTTTTGACACCTCTGGCCCCACCACCACAATGTTTGTCATCACCCGAGAGCCCGAACGGCCCTTAACTACAGCTCCACGACTCCAGAACATCCATAATTGCACACACAACTGTGCTGCCGCATGGCCGGATCCTGTGCATCCTAAGGCTCTCGGCACCGGGTCAAGCACGCCCGTACGCCATGGTTCAGCCATTTTGATGCCTCTCACCTCTCCACCATAGAGTTTTCCATCACCCAAGAGCCTGAAGGGCCCTTAACCACGGCTCAACGGCTGTAAAACTGCCATATTTGCACACACGACCATGCTGCCACACGGTCGGTTCCAACGCGTCCTATGGCTCCCGGTACTGAGTCAAGCATGTCCGTACGCCATTGTTAAGGCATTTTGACACCTCTAGCCTCTCTACCATAGCATTTGCCATAGCTTGTGAGCCTGAATGGTCCTTAACCTCGGCTCCACGGCTCCAGAACTGCCATATTTGCACACACGACTTTGCTGCCGCACGGCTGGTTCCTGCGCGTCCTACGGCTCCTCGCACCAAGTCAAGCATGCCCATGTGCCATGGTTAAGGCATTTTGACACCTCTGGACTCTCCACCACAGCATTTGTTGCCGCCCGAGAACCCGAATGGCCCTTAACCATGGCTCCACAGCTCTAGAACTGCCATATTTGCACACACGACTATGCTACCGCACAGCCGGTTCTTGCGTGTCCTACAGCTCTCGGCACTAGGTCAAGCACGAACATATGCCATGGTTAAGGCATTTTGACACCTCTGACCTCACCACCATAATGTTTGTCGTCACCTGAGAGCTCGAATGGCCCTTAACCACAGCTCCATGACTCCAGAACTTCCATATTTGCACACACGACTGTGCTGCCGCACGGCCGGATCCTGTGCATCCTATGGCTCTCGGCACTGGGTCAAGCATGCCCTTATGCCATGGTTAATCCATTTTGATGCCTCTCATCTCTCCACCATAGAGTTTTCCATCACCCGAGAGCCTGAAGGGCCCTTAACCATGGCTCCACGGCTCCAAAACTGCCATATTTGCACACACGACCATGCTGCCGCACGGTCGGTTCCAACGCGTCCTATGGCTCCCGACACTGAGTCAAGCATGCCTGTACGCCATGGTTAAGGCATTTTGACACATCTAGCCTCTCTACCATAGTGTTTGCCATCGCTCGAGAGCCTGAATGGCCCTTAACCTCGGCTCCACGGCTCCAGAACTGCCATATTTGCACACACGACTTTGCTGCCGCACGGCCGGTTCCTGCGCATCCTACGGCTCCTCGCACCAAGTCAAGCACGCCCATGCGCCATGGTTAAGGTGTTTTGACACCTCTGGCCTCTCCACCACAGCATTTGTTGCTGCCCGAGAACCCGAATGGCCCTTAACCATGGCTCCACAGCTCTAGAACTGCCATATTTGCACACACGACTATGCTACCGCACAGCCGGTTCCTGCGTGTCCTACAACTCTCGACACTAGGTCAAGCATGACCGTATGCCATGGTTAAGGTGTTTTGACGCCTCTGGCCTCACAACCACAATGTTTGTCATCACCCGAGAGCCCGAACGGCCCTTGACTACAGCTCCACGACTCCAGAACATCCATAATTGCACACACGACTGTGCTGCCGCAAGGCCGGATCCTGTGCATCCTACGGCTCTCGCACCGGGTCAAGCACGCCCGTACGCCATGGTTAAGCCATTTTGATGCCTCTCACCTCTCCACCATAGAGTTTTCCATCACCCGAGAGCCCGAAACAGCCCTTAACCACGGCTCCACGGCTCCAAAACTACCTTATTTGCACACACGACCATGCCGCCGCACGGCCGGTTCCAACACGTCCTATGGCTCCCTAAGACCGAGTCAAGCATGCCCGTACGCCATGGTTAAGGCATTTTGACACCTCTGGCCTCTCTACCATAGCGTTTGCCATCGCTCGAGAGCCTGAACGGCCCTTAACCTAGGCTCCATGGCTCCAGAACTGCCATATTTGCACACACGACTTTGCTGCCGCACGACCGGTTCCTGCGCGTCCTACGGCTCGTCGCACCAAGTCAAGCACGCCCATGCGCCATGGTTAAGGTGTTTTGACACCTCTGGCCTCTCCACCACAGCATTTGTTGCTGCCCAAGAACCCGAATGGCCCTTAAACATGGCTCCACAGCTCTAGAACGGCCATATTTGCACACACGACTATGCTACCGCACAGCCAGATCCTGCGTGTCCTACAGCTCTCGACACTAGGTCAAGCATGACCGTATGCCATGGTTAAGGTGTTTTGACGCCTCTGGCCTCACAACCACAATGTTTGTCATCACCCGAGAGCCCGAACGGCCCTTGACTATAGCTCCACGACTCCAGAACATCCATAATTGCACACACGAATGTGCTGCCGCAAGGCCGGATCCTGTGCATCCTACGGCTCTCGGCACCGGGTCAAGCACGCCCGTACGCCATGGTTAAGCCATTTTGATGCCTCTCACCTCTCCACCATAGAGTTTTCCATCACCCGAGAGCCTGAACAGCCCTTAACCACGGCTCCACGGCTCCAAAACTACCTTATTTGCACACACGACCATGCTGCCGCACGGTCGGTTCCAACACGTCCTATGGCTCCCGGCACTGAGTCAAGCATGCCCGTACGCCATGGTTAAGGCATTTTGACACCTCTGGCCTCTCTACTATAGCGTTTGCCATCGCTCGAGAGCCTGAACGGCCCTTAACCTAGGCTCCACGGCTCCAGAACTGCCATATTTGCACACACGACTTTGCTGCCGCACGACCGGTTCCTGCGCGTCCTACGGCTCGTCGCACCAAGTCAAGCACGCCCATGCGCCATGGTTAAGGTGTTTTGACACCTCTGGCCTCTCCACCACAGCATTTGTTGCTGCCCAAGAACCCGAATGGCCCTTAAACATGGCTCCACAGCTCTAGAACGGCCATATTTGCACACACGACTATGCTACCGCACGGCCCGGATCCGCGTGTCCTACGGCTCTTGCCACTAGGTCAAGCACGACCGTATGCCATAGTTAAGGCATTTTGACACCTCTGGCCTCACCACCACAATGTTTGTCATCACCCGAGAGCCCGAACGGCCCTTAACCATAGCTCCATCACTCCAGAACTTCCATATTTGCACACAAGACTGTGCTGCCGCACGGCCGGATCCTGTGCATCCTATGGCTCTCGGCACTAGGTCAAGAATGCCCGTACGCCATGGTTAAGCCATTTTGATGTCTCTCATCTCTCCACCATAGAGTTTTCCATCACCCGAGAGCCTGAAGGGCCCTTAACCATGGCTCCACGGCTCCAAAACTGCCATATTTGCACACACAACCATGCTGCCGCACGGTCAGTTCCAACGCGTCCTATGGCTCCTGGCACCGAGTCAAGCATGCCTGTACACCATGGTTAAGGCATTTTGACACCTCTGGCCTCTCTACCATAGCGTTTGCCATAGCTCGAGAGCCTGAACAGCCCTTAACCTCGGCTCCACGGCTCTAGAACTACCATATTTGCACACACGACTTTGCTGCCGCACGGCCGGTTCCTGCGCATCCTACGGCTCCACGCACCAAGTCAAGCACACCCATGCGCCATGGTTAAGGCATTTTGACATCTCTGGCCTCTCCAGCATAGCGTTTGTTGCCGCCCGAGAACCCGAATGTCCCTTAACCATGGCTCCACAGCTCTAGAACTGCCATATTTGCACACACGACTATGCTACCACACAGCCGGTTCCTGCGTGTCCTATAGCTCTCGACACTAGGCCAAGCACAACCGTATGCCATGGTTAAGGCATTTTGACGCCTCTGGCCTCACCACCACAACATTTGTCATCACCCGAGAGCCCAAACGGCCCTTAACTACAGCTCCACGACTCGTAACATCCATAATTGCACACACGATCGTGCTTTGCCGCACGGCCGGATCCAAGTGCATCCTACGGCTCTCGGCACCGGGTCAAGCACGCCCGTACGCCATGGTTAAGCCACTTTTATGCCTCTCACCTCTCCACCATAGAGTTTTGCATCACCCGAGAGCCTGAAGGGTCCATGGCTCCAAAACTGCCTTATTTGCACACACGACCATGCTCCCGCACGGTCGGTTCCAATGCGTCCTATGGCTCCGACCGAGTCAAGCATGCTTGTACGCCATGGTTGAGGCATTTTGACACCTCTGGCCTCTCTAACATAGCGTTTGCCATCACTGAGAGCCTGAACGGCCCTTAACCTCGGCTCCATGGCTCCAGAACTGCCATATTTGCACACACGACTTTGCTGCTACACGGCCGGTTCCTACGCGTCCTACGGCTCCTCGCACCAAGTCAAGCACGCCCATGCGCCATGGTTAAGCCATTTTGACACCTCTGACCTCTCCACCATAGCATTTGTTGCCACCCGAGAACCCGAATGGCCCTTAACCATGGCTCCACAGCTCTAGAACTGCCATATTTGCACACACGACTATGCTACCGCACAGCCGGTTCCTGCTTGTCCTACAGCTCTCGACACTAGGTCAAGCACGACCGTATGCCATGGTTAAGGTGTTTTGACGCCTCTTGGCCTCACCACCATAATGTTTGTCATCACCCAAGAGCCCGAACAGCCCTTAACTATAGCTCCACGACTCTAGAACATCCATAATTGCACACACGACTGTGCTACCCCACGGCCGGATCCTGTGCATCCTACAGCTCTCGGCACCGGGTCAACCACGCCCGTACGCCATGGTTAAGCCATTTTGATGCCTCTCACCTCTCCACCATAGAGTTTTCCATCACCCGAGAGCCTGAAGGGCCCTTAACTACGGCTCCACGGCTCCAAAACTGCCTTATTTGCACACACGACCATGCTGCCGCACGGTCGGTTCCAACGCGTCCTATGGCTCCCGGCACTGAGTCAAGCATGCCCGTACGCCATGGTTAAGGCATTTTAACACCTTTGGCCTCTCTACCATAGCGTTTGCCATTGCTCGAGAGCCTGAACGTCCCTTAACCTTGGCTCCACGGCTCCAGAACAGCTAAATTTGCACACACGACTTTGCTGCCGTACTGCCGGTTCCTGCGCGTCCTACAGCTCCTCGCACCAAGTCAAGCACACCCATGCACCATGGTTAAGGTCTTTTGGCACCTCTGGCCTCTCCACCACAGCATTTATTGCTGCCCGAGAACCCGAATGGCCCTTAACCATGGCTCGACAGTTCTAGAACTGCCATATTTGCACACACGACTATGCTACCGCACAGCCGGTTCCTGCGTGTCCTACAGCTCTCGGCACTAGGTCAAGCACGACCGTATGCCATAGTTAAGGCATTTTGACTCCTCTGGCCTCACCACCACCATGTTTGTCATCACCCGAGAGCCTGAACGGCCCTTAACCACAGCTCTATGACTCCAGAACTTCCATATTTGCACACATGTTGACAGTAGATATTGCTTGTTTTTACCCCATTACAACTATCAACAAAGTATTCTTTCTAGAAGGAAACCACCAAACAAGTAGTGACATAGGTACAAATAACTTGGTTCCACATGTACATGTGAGTATTTGGATGCAGCACTCAAAACAGGTACTTTTCAGTGTCTGGAAGCTCCAAATGAAGATAGAACCACCAACCAAGATGGCCAATGGACAAACCAACTTCACATTCATCAATGTCCTAACCTCTGAAGGCAGTGTGCAAAAGATGAGCACAAGGTTCAGGTCGACTGACCTGACATTTGTGGGTCCAATACCACCATTGTGCTTAGAATTGCATGGTGAAGCTACCTGCAAAAGATGGCCCTTTGGTTCCACCAAAGGTAGGTCGACCGACCAAGCTTTGGGACCATCTCAGACACTACCGAACACCGAGTCACCCCAATACGGTCCTAAGCAAGTGCCACCTTTGGATCACAAGTGTTCTTCCTCGTAAGGACCAATATCGTACCACATGGATCCATAGGTCCACATGGAAGCAACCAAGAGTCCAAATGAGCTCAAATCGGGAGACACACTCTATGACATGTGGGGACAGCGGTGGAGCAAGGCTAGTGGGCCCACGTGATGAAGTCCGGTGACAAACCTCTAACACGGGTTCTACAAGTCTTAACCAAACTCAATGCAAGCAAGTAGCTTATGTAGAAGGCTTTTTGATATGCAAGGTATATATGGCCGTGGTAGGAATTTTAACACCATTGAGGAACAATTAAGTTTTTATTCATTTTCAAAATAAATTCTCTGGCAATCATGTGTGCTTAGAACAATAGTATAGAGCTCTTATCTTAACTATCTCGTATCTCACAACAACTTAGACTTTGTTTTAGCACTTGCCACCCACTAAGTGATCAAGTTCATGATGGTTAAGAGTGCCAAGTAATCCATACTGAGAAGTGCTAAGTTGCAAACAAGCATTAGAGAAACATTAACTAGCAATTTAGCAATCATTTCCATAGGAAGAAGAGCACTCACGAAGCATGCTATAGATAAGCCTTTTTATTATAATCAAATTTTTATTTTATTTATAAAGTAATAAAATAAATAAAAGAAAATGCAAGATAGAGGACATGCCTTGGATAAACTTACCTTAGTGGGGGAGAGGATCTCCCCAAGCTTGGATTTTGCTCATCTTGTATAGTTGTAGAAGTTGGGCGTTTTGTTGGGCCAAGCTTAATGTTGTCGATGAGGCCATCCATATCCATCTTTTGATGGCGACTCTCCCTCGTCGTCTTCTTCTACACTTTTACCTGCAGGGTCTGCTTGTTCCTGCAACACTTTGGCTTCTTTCCTGTGTGGTCCAAGAGGGCTGGATAAGAGGCTGCTCTGGGACTCTCTTACTCTCAGTGGAGGTGCACCAGGCAATTATTGGGTGGAACAACTTCTTCTCTTAGCTGCAAAAGGTGAGACAACACAAGGACACACTAGGGAAACAATGATTAGTGTTAGCATTAGTCCTCCCACGTGTTAGTGGTCCTTACGGGGCATAGTCACTCCCACAGCAAGGTATGCTAGTGGGTAGTGACACACGCCATACTTGCTCTTTGAGCAAGACAACTTCCTATTGCTACCGGAAGAAGGGTGTTGGCTTGTGGTATGAATGATGGAAGGGGTAAAGGATGGATTAATGGATTGATGAACTACTGGACCACTAGGTTCTAGATCAAGAACAACTACCATTCCCCGGCAATGGCGCCAGAAAGCTTGTTGGCGAATCTTAGCATATGCAAATAACATCGCAAGCGCACGAAGTACCATTGTAGCTTTCACCCGGGAGTATTCCAAGGTATCGTATTTATCCATAGGGAACGTGAAGTGTTCTAATCTAAAGCCAGGTAGTCCAAGGTAGGTGAAGGAAAGATAGATAGGTCGTTGGATAGTGGAACTAAGGTTCTATAGATAACTGAGCAAAGAGCGATCACTAAAGCCTCTACTTCGGGCGCCTGGGACCACCCCACTCAAGAGAGCAGGCCAGCCCACTCCTAGGTCCTACAGAGCAGAACTAACATGGTGGAATACATAGGCCAGACAGGGCTGTCACCACCTGCCGGCTACCACTACGATCCGTTGAACTAAATGCAGACCAGGGTAATCAATAGCCTAGACCCCACGTCTACACTATCAATCACTACTCTACCCCGTGCACAAAGTAAAGCACTCACACTAGTATATACTAAGCAGTAAGTAAATACTGAATAATAAATACTAAGTAGTAAGCAAGGAACAAAGTAAACACTTTAATAAAATAACTGAATGCTCAATTAAAGATTCGCACCTGAGCTGAACTTACAAGACCTGGAGAGGAAGAAGGCGGGAGAGACTCCGACACGCCCGGATCTCCTCCCGAACATCGCCTCTCTACAACTAGAGGAGTAACTCCTCCAGAGGGACACTACTACTGATAATGAGGAGTATAATATGTGTAGGTGTGTGTTACAAATGAGGTAGAGGGGGTATTTATAGTGGAGAGGTGGAGTAGGTGGAGTAGGGGCTACTCCACCGCCACGTCATCGATCCGTGTGCCCTCCACCATGCGCCGTTGGATCCACCGACCCCCAAACCGACTTGAACGGACGTCAGGGATGAGCTGCCAACATCGGTGGGATGCAACCAACTAAAGGTGGGCCCACATCCAAGGTCGGCCGACCTGGGTTTGACTGCCAGGTGGGCCCCACCAACCTTCTAGAAGATCCTGAGGTCGGTGGGATGCTTGGCAAGGTGAAATCCCACCAAAGTTCGGTCGGCCGACCGGACTTCTGTCATGTGGGCCCACCAACCTTGCTCCACTGCTGTCCCTACATGTCATAGAGTGTGTCTCCCAGATTTGAGCTCATTTGGACTCTTGGTTGCTTCCATGTGGACCTATGAATCCATGTGGTACGATATTGGTCTTTACGAGGAAGAACACTTGTGATCCAAAGGTGGCACTTGCTTAGGACTGTATTGGGGTGACTCTGGTGTTCGCGTGAAACCGAGATGGTCCCAAAGCTTGGTCGGTCGACCTACCTTTGGTGGAACCAAAGGGCCATCTTTTGCAGGTAGCTTCACCATGCAATTCTAAGCACAATGGTGGTATTGGACCCACAAATGTCAGGTCGGCCGACCTGAACCTTGTGCTCATCTTTTGCACACTGCCTTCAGAGGTTAGGACATTGATGAATGTGAAGTTGGTTTGTCCATTGGCCATCTTGGTTGGTGGTTCTATCTTCATTTGGAGCTTCAGGACATTGAAAAGTACATTCGAGTCTTTGCATCCAAATACTGACATGTACATGTGGAACCAAGTTATTTGTACCTATGTCACTACTTGTTTGGTGGTTTAATTCCAGAAAGAATACTTTGTTGATAGTTGTAATGGGGTAAAAACAAGCAATATCTACTGTCAACATGTGTGCAAATATGGAAGTTCTGGAGTCATAGAGCTGTGGTTAAGGGCCGTTCAGGCTCTCGGGTGATGACAAACATGGTGGTGGTGAGGCCAGAGGAGTCAAAACACCTTAACCCTGGCATACGGTCGTGCTTGACCTAGTGTCGAGAGCTGTAGGACATGCTGGAACCGGCTGTGCGGTAGCATAGTCGTGTGTGCAAATATGGCAGTTGTAGAGCTGTGGAGCCATGGTTAAGGGCCATTCGGGTTCTCGGGTGGCAACGAACGCTATGCCGGAGGGGCCAGAGGTGTCAAAATGCCTTAACCATGGCGCATCGGCGTGCTTGACTTGGTGCGTGGAGCCGTAGGACGTGCAGGAACCGGTCGTGCGGTAGCCAAGTCGTGTGTGCAAATATGGCAGTTCTAGAGCCGTGGAGCCGAGGTTAAGGGCCGTTCAGGCTCTCGAGCTATGGCAAAGGCTATGGTAGAGAGGCCAGAGGTGTCAAAATGCCTTAACCATGGTGTACGGGCATGCTTGACTCGATCTTGGGGAGCCATAGGATGCGTTGGAACTGACCGTGCTGGAGCATGGTTGTGTGTGCAAATATGGCAGTTTTGGATCCGTGGAGCCGTGGTTAAGGGCCCTTCAGGCTCTCAGGTGATGGAAAACTCTATGGTGGAGAGGTGAGAGGCATCAAAATGGCTTTACCATGGCATACGATGTGCTTGACCCGGTGCCAAGAGCCGTAGGATGCACAGGATCCGGTCGTGCGGCAGCACAGTCGTGTGTGCAATGATGGATGTTCTGGAGTCGTGGAGCTGTAGTTAAGGGCTGTTTGGGCTCTCGGGTGATGACAAACATTGTGGTGGTGAGGCCAGAGGTGTCAAAACGCCTTAACCAAGGCATACGGTCATGCTTGACCTAGTGTCGAGAGCTGTAGGACACACAGGAACCGGTTGTGTGGTAGCATAGTCGTGTGTGCAAATATGGCAGTTATGGAGCTGTGGAGCCATGGTTAAGGGCCATTCAGGTTCTCAGGCGGCAACAAATGCTGTGGTGGAGAGACCAGAGGTGTCAAAACACCTTAACCATGGCGCATGGGCGTGCTTGACTTGGTGCGAGGAGCCGTAGGACGCGCAAGAACCAGCCGTGCGGCCGCAAAGTTGTGTGTGCAAATATGGCAGTTCTGGAGCCGTGGAGCCGAGGTCAAGGGCCGTTCAGGCTCTCGAGCAACAACAAATGCTATGGTAGAGAAGCCAGAGGTGTCAAAATGCCTTAACCATGGCGTACGGGCATGCTTGACTCAAAGTCTTAGGGAGCCATAGGACGCGTTGGAACCGACCGTCTTTGCAAAGCATGGTTGTGTGTGCAAATATGGCAGTTTTGGAGCCGTGGAGCCGTGGTTAAGGGCCCTTCAGGCTCTCGGGTGATCAAAAACTCTATGGTGGAGAGGTGAGAGGCATCAAAATGGCTTAACCATGGCGTATGGGCATGCTTGACCCAGTGCCGAGAGCCATAGGATGCACAGGATCCGGCCGTGCGGCAGCACAGTCGTGTGTGCAAATATGGAAGTTCTGGAGTCATCGAGCTTTGGTTAAGGGCCGTTCAGGCTCTTGGGTGATGACAAACATGGTGGTGGTGAGGCCAGAGGCATCAAAATGCCTTAACTATGGTGTACGGTCGTGCTTGACCTAGTGCCGAGAGCTGTAGGACACACAGGAACCGGCTGTGCGGTAGCATAGTCGTGTGTGCAAATATGGCAGTTCTAGAGCTGTGGAGCCATGGTTAAGAGCCATTCGGGTTCTCAGGTAGCAACAAATGCTATGGTGGAGAGGCCAGAGGTGTCAAAATACCTTAACCATGGCACATGGGCGTGCTTGACTTGGTGCGAGGAGCCGTAGGACGCGCAGGAACCGACCGTGCAGCAGCAAAGTCGTGTGTGCAAATATGGCAGTTCCGGAGCCGTGGAGCCGAGGTTAAGGGCCATTCAGGCTCTCGAGCGACGGCAAACGCTATGGTAGAGAGGCCAGAGGTGTCAAAATGCCTTAACAATGGCGTACGGGCATGCTTGACTCAGTGCCGGGAGCCATAGGACGCGTTGGAACCGACCGTGCGGCAGCATGGTCGTGTGTGCAAATATGGCAGTTTTGGAGCCGTGGAGCCGTGGTTAAGGGCCCTTCAGGCTCTCGGGTGATGGAAAACTCTATGGTGGAGAGGTAAGAGGCATCAAAATGGCTTAACCATGGCGTACGGGCGTGCTTGACCTGGTGCCGAGAGCCGTGGGATGCACAGGATCTGGCCGTGCGGTAGCACAGTTGTGTGTGCAATTATGGATGTTCTGGAGTCGTGGAGCTGTAGTTAAGGGCCGTTCGGGCTCTCGGGTGATGACAAACATTGTGGTGGTGAGGCCAGAGGCATCAAAATGCCTTAACCAGGGCATACGGTCGTGCTTGACCTAGTGTCGAGAGCTGTAGGACATGCAGGAATCGGCTGTGCGGTAGCATAGTTGTCTGTGCAAATATGGCAGTTCTAGAGCTGTGGAGCCATGGTTAAGGGCCATTCGGGTTCTCGGGTGGCAACAAATGCTATGCTAGAGAGGCCAGAGGTGTCAAAAGGCCTTAACCATGGCTCATGGGCGTGCTTGACTTGGTGTGTGGAGCCGTAGGACGCGCAGGAACCGGCCGTGCGGCAGCAAAGTTGTGTGTGCAAATATGGCAGTTCTGGAGCTGTGGGGCCGAGGTTAAGGGCCGTTCAGGCTCTCGAGCTATGGCAAATGCTATGGTAGAGAGGCCAGAGGTGTCAAAATGCCTTAACCATGGTGTACGGGCATGCTTGACTCAGTGCCATGAGCCATAGGACGCATTGGAACCGACCATGCGGCAGCATGGTTGTGTGTGCAAATATGGCAGTTTTGGAGCCGTGGAGCCATGGTTAAGGGCCCTTCAGGCTCTTGGGTGATGGAAAACTCTATGGTGGAGAGGTGAGAGGCATCAACATGGCTTAACCATGGCGTACGGGCATGCTTGACCCAGTGCCGAGAGCCATAGGATGCACAGGATCTGGCCGTGCGGCAGCACAGTCGTGTGTGCAAATATGGAAGTTCTGGAGTCATGGAGCTGTGGTTAAGGGCCGTTCGGGCTCTCAGGTGTTGACAAACATTGTGGTGGTGAGGCCAGAGGTGTCAAAATATCTTAACTAGTAGCATAGTCGTGTGTGCAAATATGGCAGTTCTAGAGCTGTGGAGCCATGGTTAAGGGCCATTCGGGTTCTCGGGTGGCAACAAACGCTATGCTGGAGAGGCCAGAGGTGTCAAAATGCCTTAACCATGGTGCATGGGCATGCTTGACTTGGTGCGTGGAGCCGTAGGACGCGCAGGAATCGACCGTGCGGCAGCAAAGTCGTGTGTGCAAATATGGCAGTTCTGGAGCCGTGGAGCCGAGGTTAAGGGCCATTCAGGCTCTTGAGCTATGGCAAATGCTATGGTAGATAGGCCAGAGGTGTCAAAATGCCTTAACCATGGTGTACGGGCATGCTTGACTCAGTGCCGGGAGCCATAGGACGTGTTGGAACCGACCGTGCGGCAGCATGGTCGTGTGTGCAAATAAGGCAGTTTTGGAGCCGTGGACCCGTGGTTAAGGGCCCTTCAGGCTCTCGAGTGATGGAAAACTCTATGGTGGAGAGGTGAGAGGCATCAAAATGGCTTAACCATGGCGTATGGGCGTGCTTGACCCGGTGCCGAGAGCCATAGGATGCACAGGATCCGGCCTTGCGGCAGCACAGTCGTGTGTGCAATTATAGATGTTCTGGAGTCGTGGAGCTGTAGTCAAGGGCCGTTCGGGCTCTTGGGTGATGACAAACATTGTGGTGGTGAGGCCAGAGGCATCAGAATGCCTTAACCATGGCATACGATCATGCAGGAACCGGCCGTGCGGTAGCATAGTCGTGTGTGCAAATATGGCAGTTTTAGAGCTATGGAGCCATGGTTAAGGGCCATTCGGGTTCTCGGGCAGCAACAAACACTGTGGTGGAGAGGCCAGAGGTGTCAAAACACCTTAACTATGGCACATGGGCGTGCTTGACTTGGTGCGAGGAGCCGTAGGACGCGCAGAAACCGGCCGTGCGGCAGCAAAGTCGTGTGTGCAAATATGGCAGTTCTGGAGCCATGGAGCCGAGGTGAAGGGCTGTTCAGGCTCTCGAGCAATGGCAAACGCTATGGTAGAGAGGCTAGAGGTGTCAAAATGCCTTAACCATGGCGTACGGGCATGCTTGACTCAGTGCCGGGAGCCATAGGATGCGTTGGAACCGACCGTGTGGCAGCATGTCGTGTGTGCAAATATGGCAGTTTTGGAGCCGTGGAGCCATGGTTAAGGGCCCTTCAGGCTTTCGGGTGATGGAAAACTCTATGGTCGAGAGGTGAGAGGCATCAACATGGCTTAACCATGGCGTACGGGCATTCTTGACCCAGTGCCGAGAGCCATAGGATGCACAGGATCTGGCCGTGCGGTAGCACAGTCGTGTGTGCAAATATGGAAGTTCTGGAGTCATGGAGGCTGGTTAAGGGCCGTTCGGGCTCTCGAGGTGATGACAAACATTGTGGTGGTGAGGCTGGGAGGTGTCAAAATGCCTTAACTATGGCATACGGTCATGCTTAACCTAGTGCCGAGCCGTAGGACACGCAGAACCGGGCGTGCGGTAGCATAGTCGTGTGTGCAAATATGGCGGTTCTAGAGCTGTGGAGCCATGGTTAAGGGGCCATTCGGGTTCTCGGGTGGCAACAAACGCTATCCGGGAGAGGCCGGAGGTGTCAAAATGCCTTAACCAAGGCGCATGGGCATGCTTGACTTGGTGCGTGGA
>JAENPR010001942.1:0-92848 GCA_018135685.1 Themeda triandra
CTACTAAAAACATAAAAGTAATGGCGACATAAGAAGTATACATTTTTATTTCCCAAATCATTGCTTCGACCTTTGGCCACATGGTAAAATGAGGGGTTCTCTAGAGTCTTGACAACTCATGTGCTCGTGGCTTCCGATCCATCTCTATGTCTTCGATCTAGAATTAGGACGGGTCTTCATCCACAACGACAGCGTCAGGATGGCAAATAAAAGGAATAGGAAAGCATAGCGATGAAGCATACTACATGAGAAAGAATCGATTGCCGCCCGGCTTTGCCTTCCAAACAAAGTCGCACGTCATGGTGGAGTCTTGAACTCATATGTTGTACAAGGCCGCATTTATTGGCCAAAAACACAGCTTGTTGTTGAGTTTTCAATTCAAAGAAAGTCCATAATCATCACATATACTTAGGGTATCTAGTAAATCACGAGGCCCTATGATTTTGGAGGCCCTGTTCCGTCGACGGCTTGCACGGGCTCGGGGCGCCCGCCGGACGTGGTGTGTGCGGCTCCCGATGGGTAAAAAAATTCCATACCCGGGTATTGCGGCTATATCTTGGGCTATATGGAAAACTCAGTAATCTCGTTTGTTTTGAAGGCAAAATCTTGGCAGACCCAACTTCCATCATCTTCTTTGCTTGCTCACCGATGGGCTATTAGGCGAGGCTTATTCGTTGAGGAGGACAAGGAGACAATCCCGGAGGGAGTGGCCGTGATGCGAACATTGCAACAGAACGGCGACAAAGAAAGGAAGACGGATCAACCTCGGCCGATGGGTGCCGATCAAGACCAGTCCGGCGGCAAGGCATGAGTCAAGAAGGGCGCAAAGTAGTTGATCTTTATCAACGGTCCTAAAAATTATTCTATCCACTTTCTCTCTTTGAGCGAGAAGTCCCGATGAGAGTAGTCGTTGCCTTGCAAAACCCTGTAATCTCTGTTAAAACCCTGAAGGTCTTGTCTTTGCTTACTGTAAAAACTCCGAATACGGTATTTCCGTATAGCAATAATGGAAAGGGGGATGGCCCTCTGTCAAAAAAACATGTTATGATTTGATTGAAGAACTAATAAGAGGAACATACACACACTAGAATGGACGAGTAGCAATCACTTGGGGTTTCTCGGTGGTAATCAATCATCGTTATTAGTTGGGTGCTCGGACGACTCCTTTATCTCGTTTTTTTTAGAACTCTGGGAGGCCAGGGCCCCTGTTATTATACTTAAATAAACCAGTTAGAATACATAGCTATAGTAGCTCAAGAAATAAAATGATAAAGAAGAATTACAACCAAACTTTGATCCATGAATTAAAGTTCACCCTCTCTTTTCCTTTGATTCAGTGTGAAAGTAGGGCAACATCCCTTTTGAAGGTGCTCCCGCAAACGAGTATTAGGTGCAATCCCATTGAACACCAGACCATTTGTAGCCCCCCACATATTGTCCACAAAATGATGATAGCAACCATGAAGAATTTTGAATTTAGTTGGCCTTTGAAAATTATAGGAAACGATGAATTGGATGGAAAATTCAGGTTCCAACAATGTCTTGAAAAGGCAGTCAAGGAAAAGATTCTTGAGGGTTTCTTTAGTTGCCCATTGAAAAGATGATGTCTTGAAAAGGGCAGTCAAGGAAAAGATTCTTGAAAGATTCTTTAGTTGTCAATGGGCAACTAAAGAAACCCTCAAGAATATTTTCCTTTGCTCTTTTCAAGACATTTCGATAGAACCAAAAAAAACTTGTGTTTTGGTTGACACGGAGATTTCTATAGCCACCGAAGGCTACATGTATCTGTTGGTGATCCATAAATTCTTTGTAAGGTTTTGTTTGTTGCATAAGTATTTGATTATAACACTAGATCTCTTTAATTGTTTTATTTTTTGATAAAGGATTTCAATATCCGGCCTCTACATCAGGGATGTACACGGCCAAATGTTACAAAAAGAGATAGAAAAACAAAAGAGAGAAAAGCCATAGTCTTATACATAGACCAGGACATTACAACAAACAATAAATGTGGCTCCCTCTATTTGATCCGAGAAGGCGTCCTTGGCACTACTCTTGACGTACGCAGGTGAGTCAGTCTGTGATGCGGGGCATGGCTAGGAAGCGGTATGCACTTATGTTGATGCCTTCAAGAAGCGGAGTAAATGACATCATGGGCGCCATCATCAATGAAAGGAAGGGGAATTACAACGACGCCTCCAAGGGAAGATGACGTTAATGTGTCATCGCGCCGGCCCCCACCACCCGAGAAAGGGGTTTTCACCCATATTCCAAGATCAAAGCGCATCCAAGCCGAACCTACATTGACTAGATGTCAAGATTGTCGACGGGGTGGTCTTCACCGATGCCGCAGGAGTGCGAGAAACGACGGCAGTCATTCTTGATGTGTACGTCCGGAGCCGTTTACAGGCCGCACTTCGGGGAGCGACGTGGTCCAGGTGGGTGTTGATACTAGATACACACACGAAAGAATCAAGAGAAATAATCCGCAAGCGCACGGATATCGGTGAGCACTTCACCGGAGATATTCCAGAGTATCGCTATTTATTTATCCACTAGGAGAAAACGTGCATCCGACTAACCCAAGTCTATACTTAACCCCGAGCTACGAGACAAGGTAATGAGTGATATAGAGAGGATTACTACCCGCAGTCTCCTTCCAACCTATGGCAAGCTTTGCAACTACTACTCTATGGGAGCACCTAAGAAAAGACACCACGAGAGGATGCTTAACCTAGCACTTTGGACCTACTTACCTGCGACGGGAAGTGGATTACAAAGGTAACAAAGGGACTTGTCATCTCCCCCGCTACTACCACGGTTCCGGCCAGATAGGGAGCATCTACGAGTGAACCTAGCCCAAGCACCACGCTTACGCTGACGAACGATTACTCTATTCCCAACCGGAAGCGAATAAAGTAAACTCATAGACCAAAGAGCAATAATAACAAGAACTTACTAGTATCGAAGTTGAATTGCGAGAATGATCCTAGAACCAAGCCTCGGGTTAGGAGACTTGATCCATTGAGTACAACCAGAGAGGAGACACCGACATGCCGGGCTTCCTCCAACTCTACCTCCACCCTATACTCTCTCTATCTATCTTGAATGCTAGGCTCTAGGAGGAGATCCATTCAAGGGACCCCCTCACTCCGATCCTCCCCGGGAAATAATGAATTAGGGTTTCAAGGGATGCCTCCTCTGGGGCCAGGGGCCCTGCTTATATAGCCCCTAGGATGCACCGCAGCCTCGGATCAAACCGACCTAAATGGATTATTATTCATCCTCAAAGGCGGTGGAACGGGGATCCGCGAGGCTGGTCCGATTGGTTGAACGCGATCGGCCGCCCAAGGGGAGTCGGCCGACTCTCCACCGAGCCCGTTCGGGCTCCCGTTTGGTCCCGAGCCTTCTCGAACCTTCCGGATTACAGAATTTTCACCGGTTCCCGATTATCTCTATGTAAACGACATGTGGGCCTTCCTTGGGTATTTTCGGTGACACCTGAGAAAACAGGACATTCACCAAAACTCGTGGAATTCTGTCGGTATAACCCCTATATCTAGTTGGTGAACATATTTTAGTCCTTTCTCATGTCTAGTTGATGGTAAAAATTGGCACTTACGGCCGTCAACAACTCCCCCAAGCTTACCTTTTGCTCGTCTCTGAGCAAAGATAAACTTCAGTGATGGATCAGGAGTTGCTACAATGCTTTCACGCCTCAAAAGTACACATGCGTTCAAACAAGAACTCTCCTCCGGATTAGAGTGAACTATTCTGACTCAAAACTTACTCATATTACCTTTCACCATGGGGCTTGTAGCCGTCACTTGGGTCTTGAGCAGTTGAAAGACAGAATGGTCAAGTCAAGCGCTATGTTTCTCGCTCTTTGATCAACTATTATTCCGGAGTTTTTGCAAGATTTTCAAATAAAACTCAGAGTTCCTTGTATGAACCTTTCAGGTCTCTCATTTGTGGTATTTTTGGATCCTCTCCAAGGCATGAGTAGTGTATGCCTTCTCTCTACTCTCAGAATATGTGGTATTTTTGGAGTTAAGGCATAGTGAGGTTGCCTTCTCTCTCTCACCCTACTTTCTAATAGGCTTATGTGGAGCTCATAGGTGGGGAGACACTCAAACTCACTTGCATATATTGCATAGTTATGACATGGATCCAAAGGAACTAAATAATAATAAAGTCATATGTGCATGTGAATGAGGAAATGGGATGGATGATAAGATGATGATGATAAGGAAATGATCACTTTGGGGTGATGATTATAAGGGGTGATCACTTGGTGAACATCTACTTCTACACTTGCTCCTTTGGGGATAACATGACTCCCTTTATTCGGAAACCTTGAAACTTCTTGAAAGGAAGGACTTGGCTACTCTTTCTTTCTTTCTTTCTTTCTCTTTTTTTCCTTTCTTCTTTTTTTTTTTTTTTTTTAACATGTGACCAAGCCTCATAATGGAACTATAGCAATAGGGAATATCAACTAAAATAACTGGAGCTTTATGTAGGCAAATGGAACGGCGACGATTATTTCTAGATGTTCACTCCCAGGATAGGAGTAGAACCTTTTGGATGAAGTGAAATGAGTGGCGTATGTATTTTGTGGATGGATGGATGGATGGATGCGTACTCCCGGGGTAGGAGCAAAGCAAGCGCGTATCTCAGGGTAGACAAAGCACAATATGTGGGGGAATGCGTACTCCCAAGGTAGGAGCAAAGATAAGTGCGTATCTCCGGGGTAGAGATAGCACGATTTGTAGTGGATATGGATCTATATGTGGGTGGTACTTCTAGGGGGAAGTAACACGAATGAATGTAGTATTTATAAAATGGGTGCATGCTTCGAGACGAAGTAGCATAGATCAATGGATGGAGAGCACATAGTATTGACTTTATCGCATATTTGGTTCCTTATGGGTCCACTGACATAACCACACTCAATGCCTATAAAGACTACACTCAAGCCTACAATATGATCTATATAAATAGATGGGTTTTCCTAATCTAGCAAGCATGAATGTATGGGTGTGGTAGGAATTTTTAACTCGTCATACGGGAACTCATCATGCAGAAATTTTAAGATTTTAAAGATAAACTCTCCGAACTCTAGCATCTCTAGGAACAAGATGGACAGCAGCTCAAAACTTTCCCATATCATATCCGTCAACTACCTAGACTTAGATCAAGCATTCGCTACCCACAAGTTTCGGAGTTGTAGTAAATCTCAAATCTAAACGGTTGTGTCCAAAACTCGGGGAGAGTGCAAGGTTGAAAACTAGGTACTTGAAAGAAATTACTAATGAGCAACTATTCATCATTTCCATATAAGAGCTTATTCTCAGTAGGGTTTATTTTAGCGAAATGAGACTTTTCACATACTCTCCTCTATTTTATTTTGCAAACTTAACAAATAGATAGATAGATAGATAGATAGATAGATAGATAGATAGATAGATAGATAGATATGCTAGTGATACTTAGCTGGATACAAGGGGTGCTCTCCCCAAGCTGGATGTTGACGTAGTCTGTTGGTGTATTCTTGGCGCGGTGAAGGCGTCTTTGCCCCTCTGGGGTGTCGGGATAATGGTCAGAGACGGCATCTGCGGCTGAAGACAAGCCTCCGACAAGGGACGGGACGTCATACACTGTTAGCTTTTCTTGATCCTTTAAGTTCATCGGGCTCAAATAGACAACAAAGCTTGTGGAACTGATTTAAGTGTTAGTGATAACCCTCTAAGCCTTGAATGTCTAGAACCTTCTTAACATAAAATCTTTTAGTAGGATCTTAATATTTTTGCAATTTTATATTTTATGGTATGTAAACGAGAAAAATGTAACTAAGATGAAAACTTATTTTTATGCCACCACGGTGGATATCTTTGTGAAATTTTTGTCGCACCACAAAATTATTAACATGGGGCTTAGCATTTTCTAGATGCAATGCGAGACAAAATTATTTTCTTTTCTAATGCGGATGTAGCAAAATAAATATGCAACAAGGATTGATTATGCAAAAAGTAAATATGCTAAAGGAAAAACTTGTGCAATGCTAAAATGGGAAATATGGATAACTACCAAGTTACCTCCTTGGCGAGGGTTCGGTGATTTAAGTCTCTTGAATAGGACTTCTTATCATGTTCACTTCTTCGGTGCATCATTTGCTCTTAAAGGTAGAGACCTTGAGAACTACACCTCTTGAGATGGTAACTCGAGGAAGATGTCACCCATGTTCTTTCCTTGTCCGATTGGTGCGGAGTCAAGCCTTAATTGTGAAAGGTGACATCTAGACCTCGTGCTCCACTTATTGTTTCTTCACTTGCGAGAGGATTAGTGGACAGCACATACCCGAAGGAATATAATAACAAGGGTAGAGTTGTTATAGAGCTAGAGGTCATATTCTATGCTAAAGAAAAGTTGGTTTGAAAATTTTAATTAGCCAGAACATTTACTCAACATTACTTCTTCTCTTAAGGATTGATTTTACTCTGTCTTAAGTTTGATTTATGTGTATGACATGTATAGAAAACATTCAAACTTATAAAGGAGAAGTAATTGTGAGTGGAGGGATTGCAAACCGGCGTGCCGGAAGCGACGGAGGCTTGAGAAGAGGAAGAGCGTTGCTGGATCATTATTAGAGGAGTCGGTGGCCTTCCTCCCCCAAGCTTTGCGTCGCTCGTCCTTTGGAAGCCAAGTGTGTGTGTGTTGAAACATCCCTCGAAGTGTGTTGTAACTCCATTTTCTTGAACACTTGTTCATCCTCATTCTTAAAGTCCATCGGAGAGGGCTCTCGATTCTAGGTCCATTGAGCAAAGATCTCTCCTTTGCATTCTTCTTTTCATTGGACTATCCAATCTAGGACATGAGGATGCGGATAGTTGCATGATCTTCTTTTGTCAACCATTCTTGATTTTTGTTGAGTCTTGGTTGACTAATTGATGTTCATTGGAGATGTAGACTCAAGTTCTTCCTTGATGGTCTTTGTCTTCTAGTGGCATGGCGAAGAGTTGCAGTTAATGATACACCATCCATCTTGATGATCAAGGAAGAGACTTGTATGCAGGCTTCATCTCCAATGGCCTAGGGACATTATCTTGCAAATGTAGTTGTTCATGGTCTTCATGGACTTGGTCGGTAGTCAACCCTTGATGGTGATTGGTTGACACAAGGAAGCATGCTTATCATGCCATGCTTGTCCTTCGCCGACGTGCAAGATGGTGGCTTCGAGAACAACGAGAGAGCGAGGCCTTTGATTGGCCAAAATGAGGTGAGTTGCACCTAGCTTCTCATTGGTGTCCTAGCTCGAGTTTTGGGTTCAATGCTATGATGTCTTCAAGGTTGCTCATAGCTTGTCACCTTGTTCATCCACTTCCTTTGGGTGAGTGCTATTGATGTAGATCCTTCTTGTAGCACTCTTGTCTCCTTTGTTCCATCGAAGCGGTGTTTTGGTAGGTTCACCATGAATATGCACGCCATAAATTCCTTTTGTTTCTTGGACGATGAATGAGCTATGTCTTCTATGTGAAGTTGTTGGAGTTCATCATATGCCTTGATTCATCTCCAATGTGAGTTCATCTCTGGACTTTCCCAATTTGGATTTGGAAGTTTTACTGCGGGGGTTAGTCCAACAAAATATACCAATGTCTACTATAGCGGTTTTTAGTTCAATAACCAAACTAGACTCCATGTCTAATCGGATTAAGGAAGGCTATTTAACCTAAGCACCACGCTTAATTTAAATGCCAATAGAAGTACCCATATCATGATTATGAAGCACCTCCAAACCAAAGCATACGATAGCAAACAAAGGTAGCATAAGAGCACTATAGAGATTTACTCAAACGGTGATGGCGAGCATGATTGTTGTTTAGAAAAATTGAGCATGCCTTAAAGGTAGGGACAACCAAAATAATGTAGCAACATGGCAAAAGATGTATTTATGGAAGTATATCCCCCAAGCTTGAATTCGCGAAATCAAGATTGGATGAATGCAATTCAATGTTGCATAATGATTGGTTGGACATACCTTGCATTTGTTGTTCCTTTGATCTTTTTGCTTCAACACGGAAAGGTTAGTGACAAGAATACCCGAAGGAATATTTTTTGCAATTATAATTCTATGCTCATTTAAGAAGGACAACACGGTAGAAAGGTGAACGGTTATGCCATGGTCTCACGGTGCTTGTTTTAGGACACTAAGCTTGTCCTTGGGAAACCTTCAAGATGTGAATTGGTGAAGTGGTTCCCCCTCCAACACCAATCTATGTGTACTATCTCAAGATTCAACACAACGAGATCTACAACATTTATGGAAAACATATGTGTCTACAATCATCCTCTCAAAATCTGTAGGAATAGGGAGCATGAGGTGGTTGAAGATCTCATGTGCGGTAATGTTGGAGAGACTAAGTGAATCGGGGAGATTTTTCATATGAGCAAGGTCTTGATGGGGTGTTTAAGAAGTAACTACTTTGCTCATTGAAGCCTCCATCATCTTCCACTTCCAAGGGTGACTCGACATAAATGCCCAAAATTCCCCTTGGATCGTCTCTCAAAATGATCTCATGTAAGGCCTTATCCACCCATTCAATGGCAATAGCACATAGGTTTTTAATGCTCTCTAGCCATGGATGTTGCTCTTCAAGATCCTCTATATGTTCTCGATGATTCCTATGCATGGGATATGTACGGATTTCTAGGATCGTCGGGAGGTTTAGGAGAAAGGGCATAGAATGAGTTATAGGGATCAAGGATGGGTTTAAGGATGGGTTCGTATTCTATATCGATGTGGGCATAGAAGGGGAGAACATAAGTGTGGATTCTAGATGGCTTCGCTCTCCTTCTATGGCATCACTTGACATGCCATCCTTGAATCTTTCTAAATGTCCTTCAAAGGGATTGGATGTGAGATGCTTTCTAAGAGACCTCTTCTTGAGAAGATTGTCAATGTATGCACTAAAAGATCTCTTATGAAGCCGAAAGTTTATGCTCCCAAAATTGTCATAAAAAAGAATTTCTAAGGATAGAATTACTCCTTTCCTTAGAGAATTTTGGAGTACTCTTGGTTTTGGGATGGATAGCCAAATCATGGGATTGAAATGTTTGCAAAGTGGCTATGGAAACTTCCTCTTCTAGTTTGGGGGATGATTCCTTCTCTACCTCTAGGATGTTATCATGAAGGCTAGAGCAAGGAGTGTGTCCACTAATAATAAGGACAAACCTTACTTCACTAATGGATAAAGAAAGGAAAACTCCTCCAAAGGTGGTATTATCAAGACCCATATACGAGACGTTGAAGAAGAACATGGTCTTGTAAGGCTAGGTCTAAACCTAAATTTATAGGAAGATTAAAAGATTCCCTAAGTGTAGCAAGAAGTTCATTACCTACTTGATCGAGAGGATAGGACTTTGGGTTCATTACCCTCTTGATTAGAAGATAGGACTCTAGCTGTCGAAAAGGGTTGGCTTTGACCTATTGCAACCCGCAGATTGGTGTAGCTCATAGCTAGATGTGAAAATCATGGGTTCTAGAGGCTCTAAGCATGTGCTCATGGGTGCAAGATATTGGTGGATAGGCGTGGAATTTGGGTTATCTATAACAATAGAAAATAAAATGCAAAAGAAAACAAGAAAAGAAAAAAAAAAGATAAAAGAACAATACATGGTTAAGCGACTTAGGTTATCTCGCCAGACCGTCTTTCTCCCCGGCAACGGCGCCGAAATGCTTGTTGATACTAGATACGCACACGAAAGAATCAAAGAGAAATAATCCGCAAGCGCACGGATATCGGTGAGCACTTCACCCGGGAGATATTCAGGAGTATCGTTATTTATTTATCCACTAGGAGAAAACGTGCATCGACTAACCCAAGTCTATACTTAACCCCGAGCTACGAGACAAGGTAATGAGCGATATAGAGAGGATTACTACCACAGTCTCCTTCCAACCTATGGCAAGCTTTGCAACTACTACTCTATGGGAGCACCTAAGAAAAGACACCACGAGAGGATGCTTAACCTAGCACTTTTGGACCTACCTTACCTACGACGGGAAGTGGATTACAAAGGTAACAAAGGAATCATCTCCCCCGCTACTACCACGGTTCCGGCCCGGATAGGGAGCATCTACGAGTGAACCTAGCCCAAGCACCACGCTTACGCTACGAACGATTACTCTATTCCCAACCGGAGCGAATAAAGTAAACTCATAGACCAAAGAGCAATAATAACAAGAACTTACTAGTATCGAAGTTGAATTGCGGGGAATGATCCTAGAACCAAGCCTCGGGTTAGGAGACTTGATCCCGCGAGTACAACCGGAGAGGAGACACCGACATGCCGGGCTTCCTCCAACTCTACCTCCACCCTATACTCTCTCTATCTATCTTGAATGCTAGGCTCTAGGGAGGAGATCCATTCAAGGGACCCCCTCACTTTGATCCTCTACGGAAATAATGAATTAGGGTTTCAAGGGATGCCTCCTCCGGGGGCCGGGGCCCGCTTATATAGCACCCTAGGATGCACCGCAGCCCTCGGATCAAACCGACCTAAATGGACGATTATTATTCATCCTCAAAGGCGGTGGAACGGGGATCCGTGAGGCGATTCCCGATTGGTTGAAGCGCGATCGGCCGCCCAAGGGGAGTCGGCCGGCTCTCCACCGAGCCCGTTCGGAGCTCCGTTTGGTCCGAGCCTTCTCGAACCTTCCAGATTACAGAATTTTCACCGGTTCCGATTATCTCTATGTAAACCCGACATGTGGGCCTTCCTTGGGTATTTTCAGGTGACACCTATGAGAAGCAGGACATTCACCAAAACTCGTGGAATTACATCGGTATAACCCCTATATCTAGTTGGTGAACATATTTTAGTCCTTTCTCATGTCTAGTTGACGGTAAAAATTGGCACTTAACGACCGTCAACAGTGGGCAGGTTGGACGGCTTGTCGAGATGGCCGTTGCCAACCCTGCCATCACCATCGGGTGCCCGTGAGTTCAAATCGACCCCCAAGCCGCCGCTAGGAAAAATGTCCCCGGCCCAAGGCAACGCCCGCCCGAGTCCGCATCGCTGGAGCACCACCCGCACCGAGAAGGGGCAGCACGGGGCAGCAGCCGGTGGATCCAGACCTGAGATACCCAGATTGGCCCGCTGCTGCCAAACCCCTTCACCAACGCGAGTACGCCGGTCGCCGAGTCCGTTCATCCACCAAATGGTGGGGAGAACGGTGCCGCCGTCCGCGTCAGCCCACCGAGGCGCGAGCCGATCGGTCGTCACCGTCACTCGAGCCGCCCCACGAGGACTAGATCCGGTCACCGAGGCCCGGAGTCGCACCCCCTCCCCCCCCGCGCCACCGCCGCCGTTAGCCACCGAAGAGTAGGTAGGGTTGGAGGTGGAGGGGGTTGGGAAGGGAGGTGGGAGAAGGGGTGCTCGCGCTGCACCTAGGTAGAGAGTCTGCCGCCATCGTCATGGGGGGCTGCGCAAGCTTTCCGAAGCGGTTCCCTCTGCGACGGCGAGGTCGGCGCGGAGGTCGGAGGTGGCGCAGTGGGGAGCCTCGATTCATGTTTTGTATTGCATTATCCAGTCATCAGTTGATTGAAAGCTAGTACTAAAAGAAATGTTCTTGAAAAGCCACTTTGCTAATATAAATCTTCTTATTTTGGCAAAGGAGTATAGTTCGAAACTTTAGTTTAGCTGCCTCATCCATCCAGCTATCTTCCCAAAGCAAACAAGTGGAGCCATTGTTGACCTTAAGCATTGATATGCTTTTGTAACTCATTAGGATCTTCAGATTGGCTCTCCATCGGGACCCACCTTTCATCTAACCACTTGCATAAACCTTTTCCTAGATCAACTTAACCCATAGAATGTCTAGATCATTGAAGAATTCATGGAATTTCTTCATCGTGAGTGCTTCATTCAGTTTTTTTAAAAAAAAATTAGGACATATATCCCACCTTCATTTTTTGAAAGATAGACCATTTCCCAAGTAGCCTTTGGGTACCGTTAGCTTCAACTCCCCTCCAAAGACAATGGTATCTGTACTTATCATTTTTGCTTATATAACACACTTGAGCAAGTTTGGTTTCAAATGTGAACTTGATTAATAATTGTTAAACCTGAGAAACAAGTTCACAACTGAGTATGGCTCCTAGCATGTGTAGGATGTGTGAGATCCTTTGCTATCATGTTTATGCTAAGTTGCTACGTCTCAATCGTGGACTCTTTCACTCCAACTTGATATGATATGATGAATTTGTTCTAAAATTTGACTCCAATATAAATGAAACGGAAAGATCGGAGGGTTTCACACACCTCACTGTATCGATACTGCTTCCCATTGCACTTGAGATGAATTGAGCAGTGTAGTGTATGAGCAAAACCAAGGCTTTGAGTTTTTTATTGTCTTCTTATATAAGCTCAATCTGGTCTAAAATTTAGGCAAGATAATTCTTACAACCTGTCGTAATTTTAGACTGACTTTTGACTTTTTTTTTTGTAATCGAGGAATCCTTGCAGAGACGATTCACCATTTTGATTCACCATTTTGTTAGTTGTATGACTACGAACGCATGATTTTTTCATAGCCATTGTGTAGCAGTTTTTGTCTTTGAGTGATTACCAACATGGCAACACAAAGAGTGTGTGTGCGTGTGTTCTACTTACCGATGGCACGCGGTTTCGTGTCAAACAATTGTGCCTCTAGGTTTGTGCTATTTGCGGGTGTCGAGCTCGGAGACGGTGGTCGATGGTGCGGTGAAAGTCAAGTAGGGTGTGCCGTGCGACGGACCGGGTGCGGTGAAGGGCGGATGTGAGGCTTGGACCGAGGGACCTTGAAGCCGGGCGGCAAGCCGTGATGGCTGATAACTGGGACATCGACAAGCGCAAGTGTATACGGCGGAGGATGTGTACGGGCTACGCTACTCGCAGACGGTTTGGTGGTTTGTCCTCAAAACCATCGGCGACGGTTTGGTGGTTTCGCCTCAAAACCATCGGTGGCGGGTTTCACGGGTTTGCGCCTCAAAACCCGGGAGGTCCCATGCGGACGGATGACACGTGGCGGCATCGGGGAAATCGCGTGGAAGCGAGGCTACCAGTGAGGTGGCGCGGTGGCCGTTGGATCAAGTGAACCTGAGTTGGACACTTATACCCCTGGCTAAGTGGTTTGACTCCTCATGTATCCAAGGGCAAAAAGGGAATGTGTAATATGCCCCATAAATAAGGATGAGGGTCCCCCCCCTTCACATCTGTCATTTTGCATTTTTTCCTTTAGGGTTTCTTCCTCTAGTTGCTTGGTGAGAGAGGTTTGCAAATCTTCGATTTGTACTCGAACAAAGTATGTGACAAAGCGAGCACCGAGTCTCTGCTGTTTTCTACGAGATTAAACACTTGTCTATGATTTTGGTGATGAATTTCTTGTTCTTCCTGAGTTCCTTTTCCCCCCTCTAGTTCTCGACATGATTTCTTTGTTTTCAGACCGTTTGAGCTTGTTCTTTTTGCGTTGGATCGATCTATGATATAAGAGTGATGATTCCACCAAAGAAAATCTGCTAATTCCTCTTGAGATCGAAGATCCACACATTTTGGTCTCCGGGTGTGCAAGAACACTTTTCTCCACCCCTTTTAGATTTCTCCCTATTCTCTCCGAATTGGCCAATGATCTCCTAGAGTTAGGCCCTCCCCGCATAAGCAATAACTCTACCAAATTTGGTTGCAAGGGGATTCGATTTGAGAGAGATCGGGACGAATATTGGTCGAGGCGATTTTCGAGCGATTATGTTTTCTAGCATCGTGGACTGTTCGGACCTCCCATGCGGATAGTCCAGGCGTCGGGGTCATCTCGAACAAATTCTGAGTTTTGGAGTGGGTTTTTTACTTTTAACTTTCGAACTGTCCGCGCTCATTTCCCGGACTGTCCTTGATGCAGAGATTTTTCGTCTTCGATTTCGACGAACAATGTGTTTTTCGACTTTTGACCCTCGGACTGTCCGGGGTACTGTAGCAAGTTACTGTAGTTGTGCGCGCTATCAAGGTTCTGTGTGGCTATGGTTGGCCGAGAGAGATGGTGGCACCGCTCGTGGTCGATGGCCCCATGTGTGGTCTTCTGCCACTACTTGCACACAGCCACGGCGCAATTTTGGTGGACTGCATGGTAGCTACCACTAAGCATCAGCTACAAATAGTCGTGTGCTTGGAAAGGTTTCACAGGAATATTAAGCCGCCCCATGGCGTTGTAACCTGTCTCTTGATAATAGTGAGGGGTGTTTGCTGGCTGACACCCGTAGGTTTTTCCCTTCGCATTGGAGGGCTTTTTCACTTTAAATCTTGTGTCTCACGTGATTGATCTTGTGTTATTCATCGTTTTATTCGTCGTCATTTACAACATGCCTTGTGTCTGATCTGGCAGCCTTTAGTTTAGGGATATTCATTCAGTACGTGCAGAGAGGGGAGGCTTCATCCCGGCCGGCGACTCGCCCAGAGTCAAGTCAATGACAGATTAGATACATCTTTTGTATATATATGGTTGTACCATATGGTATTTAGTTGGATTGTATATTATGGTTGCCATGCCATCCATTCTGCATCACATCACAGATTCACAGTTTAAAGATGGTGGGTTATCATCACAGTTCATACATGCAGGCATGGCAGTATATAATATATATAGGGAGTAGTGGCAAGGCATGTGTAGATGAATATAAAACCAGCGCCTGCACTTCACTCATGTAAACTATGCAAGAATCCAGGCATCCAGCTCAGGTTGCACTACCTCATGGTTTTCTTTGTTGGCGCCTTGGGGATGACCCATGAAAGACACCACACCCCTTGGTATTTCTAGGCTAACTAGTTAATAAAGTACAGTAACTAGTTAATAACCGTAGTTAAATAAGATGAGTGACCATAGGAGCCAGAAGTTGCAGTCCAAGTAGAAGAACTCAGCTTCCGCGAAGCAATCCGCGAAGCAACGTTCCCGAAAGATTGAACATGACAACCCAAGGTTCTATCTAGTAGGAAGACTGGAACTTGCATTGGTCAAGTCAATGACCATCTTGTTTTTTTAAGGATTTTTCATTCTGAACTTGTTTTGATCCCGCCCATCTTTAATTATAATTAGGGAACACCGTGTACCATTACATGGGAGACGAGGAGCAATGGTAGAAATGTATATTTGATTCTACTAGTTTTTACGAGCATGTTTGGTAGGGCATTTGGCCCAGCTTCGCAAAGCTAATTTAAGCTTCTCCTACCAAATAGATCTTGATGAGACAACTTCTCCATAAAAGCTGTTTTAATTAGCTCCTCTCACAGGAACAGTTCCAAAGGTGAAGCTGAAAATACTAGCTTCTTCTAGCTCTCTCTATTATATTCACGGCGAAGTTGTTCTACCAAATGTTTACGAGAATAGATTCAGCTCTGCCGATATAGTTATTTTTATAGACAAAGCCGACAAAAGCTCAGCTGAGCTGTACCAAATAGGCTCTGCCATTATCTATAAAAAAATAGGCTCTGCATTTGGTTTGTCTAATCTATATCAGCTTTTTACGTCTAATTTCGTTCTTCTGTCGTGAGGTTTTTATCCATTAGCAAGCAAAAGTAGGATGAGGCCCTAATAAACAGGGGTCTGTTGGATGTTCATAGTTACGGAGTAGATACTAAATCTGTTTGCGTGTGAATGAAAGGAATAAAACTCTCTCTACATGCATTTCCCATAACATTAGCTAGGAAGCTTCCCTACAATTAGTGTCATCTTGACGATGATACCTATCGTCATATTTTATATTTATTAGGGCCTATACTATAGTCACGCTGCCTTGCTGACCAACAGCGCCATGTGCCTCCTATATATCAGACAAAGAGAGCTTAATTGAAACACCATCATGTATCCTACTAGTTGAAGTTGAGGTTGCGATTGCAATTGCAAATGGAAGCTCCTGCAGGCGCCATGCCGCTGCAAGAGCGTGCTATCATCACCCATCAGCTAACACCCGACCATAGCCAAAATGCTCCTCCTACCACTGAGCAGAAAGAAGTCTTACCTTCGAAAGATCCCGAGCAGAAAGAAGATCCTGAGAAGAAAGAAGTCACGTTGGAGCTCCACAAGTACATCCTGCTGCTGGCCTCGCTGGTGGCCACGGTGACGTACGCTGCCGCGTTCAGTCCGCCGGGGCCGTATGGCAGTACACAGCCGCCGGCCACATTGCCGGCGACCCCATCCTCCGGGACACCCACCACAAGCGGTACGTGGCGTTCTTCTACTGCAACGCCACTGCGTTCGCCGCGTCGCTCGTGGTCATCGTCATCACTCTCATCCTCGCCTACTTCGACGACAACAAAGACAAGCACTCCGGCTCCAAGACCAAGATGAAGATCGTCCAGTACGTGAACACCTGGATCTCCGTTCGGACGCTGCGGGCGGCCATGGTGTTTGACCTGCTCAGCCTCATGGTAGCCTACGCCGCCGGCACCTGCCGGGACACGTTCACCAAAATCTACTCCTCGGTGCTCGTGGGCCTCGTCGTCTTGTACCTCGCCTTCCAGATGAAGGTGGCCTCGTACTTCAAGATGAAGGTGTCCTCGTACTTCAGCGACACCTGCTCCGGCAGCATGCCCGAACCCGAAGCCGTTCAAAAAGAAGAACGGCAGAAGGAGAAAGTAAGCTTCCGCAACAAGGTCCGGGTCCAGGTGGTCGTGGCGCTTGCTTCAGTGTCGAAGGACGCCGATAACGACAAGGCGAAAGAACGGTTCCGCAAGGTCCTGATGCTTCTCGCGACGTTCGCCGTGAGCATCACGTACTTGGCCGGGCTGAGCGCACCGGGGGGCTTCTGGGACACTGCCGGCCCCGGCCACCGCCCCGGCGACGCCATCCTTAAGGACAGTCACAACACGCGCCTGGCAGTGTTCTTGGGCTTCAACACCTTGGCCTTCGTCGCGTCCCTGCTCATCATCATGGTGCTCCTGGACACGACGCTTCGCAAGATCAATGCCTACGGGTTCATCGTCATCGCGCTGTTTAGCCTCATCGTTGCGTACAACGCTGGCAGCTGCAGGAAGACCGACACCACCGTCTATGTCGCCAGCCTAATTGCCGCCGTCGTGGTGTACATTTTGTCCCTCTACTTCGTCGCAGATTACATCCACACCAAATGTAAAGCAATGGAAGAACACATCAGGTAACTAATAATGTTCATCATTGCAATTGAATTTGAAATAAATAGTTTTAGTGCTCTAGCTCCTAATGGTTACAAGGTCCATCAACAGGACCAGATGGTTGCTAGAGGCATCAACACGAAATGGTCGCGTGAACACCAGCAATGGCAGGTATGTAGGATCCAGAGTTTGCCTGGCTTTGGTAACGCTCGCTCTTTACAAATAATTGGCATTCACAACATTCAACATTAATTGCAGTTGAATTCTTTTAATTTTTCCCGAAGCAGGGTCAGAGCAGTGAAGAAGGAAGCAGCGAAGAAAGCTCGCTCCCTCGTCCTGCTGCTCGCTACTCTGGCGGCGACGATCACCTACCAAGCTGGGCTGGACCCGCCGGGCGGCGTCTGGCAAGACAATAGTGGTGGCCACACCGCCGGCGACCCGATCCTCCTGACGACGAATCCCCGGCGGTACAAGGCTTTCTACTACTGCAACTCTGTTTCCCTGGTGGCGTCCCTGGTCGCCATCGCCCCGGTCAAGAACAAGCTTCTGCTCCACCATCACGTGCTGGAGGCGGTCATGATACTAGACCTCTTCGGCCTCATCGGTGCATATGCGGCAGGGAGCTGCCGGGACGTGAACACATCCATCCATGCCATGGCATTGGCTGGCGCCGTCCATGTCTACGTCGTAATCCACGTCATCTTCATCACGCTGGACGATGACACACGCACAAGGAGCGTGAGTGACAAGAAGGACCCGGTGGAGAAGACGCGCAAGCGGCTGCTCCTATTTGCCATCTTTGCAGCGACCATCACCTACCAGGCCGGCCTCACTCCCCCTGGTGGCTTCCTGCAGTCTAGTGGGGCTGGGCACAACGCCGGTGACCCGGTCCTCCTGTACAACTTCCCGCGCCGCTACAAGGTCTTCTTCTACTGCAACTCGATGAGCTTCATGCTGTCCATCGCCCTCATCATCCTCCTCGTCAACCCCAACGTGTACAGGCCAGCCATCCGGACCCACGCGCTGTCCATGTGCACGGCGGCAGGCTTGTTTGGCCTCATAGGTGCCTACGCCGCAGGAAGCACGCAGCATTTGAAGACATCAGTCTACCTATTCGTGCTGGTAACGGTGGTCATTTTCTTCATTGTCCTACTATTCCTGGTGTTTTGGTTCACCGGCTGCACAAAAGTGGAGGGCAGCACAACTCCACAAGTGGAGGGCAGCAACAGCAGCACAACTGCACAAGGAGCTTCACATGGTCCAGGAATAGAGACCGTCAGTGAACAAGAGAAAGAGAGAAAGAGTGGACATGCCAAGGGCAAGTACCTCATGTTGCTAGGGATCCTTGTGGCAAGTGTCACGTACCAGGCAGGCCTAAAGCCGCCAGGCGGAGCTTGGCAGAGCAGCAGTGAATGGTACCAGGCCGGCAACCCGGTGATGCACGACAACCGGAGGCACCGATACCGGGCTTTCTTCTACAGCAACTCCACCTCGTTCATGGCGTCCGTTGTGGTCATCCTGCTTCTCCTTGTGGAGAAGCTATATGACAACAATACATGGCGCTGGAGGACGCTTGTGGGGAAGCTATTTGACGACCGGCGCAGGAGGTGGCTTGTGGTGATGAACACGACAATTGTGCTGGATTTGCTTGGACTCCTGGGTGCCTACGCAGCCGGCTCGAGCAGGCGGTGGAAGACATCTGTTTATGTGTTGCTGCTGGTCATAGGCGTGCTGGTTTACATGGGATTCCATCTCATCCTCTCCTGCAAAATGATGAGAAAGAGCAGTCAGAGCGCCCAATCAACGGCACTTCCTCCTCAGGTCTCAACGGCATCTCCTCCTCAAGTCTCAACGGCATCTCCTCCTCAAGTCTAGTATTTGTATGTTACTCTTATTAGTTCTTTTTAATCAAAACATGTTCAAGGCATCGTAACATGTACCTCAGGCTTTAATTTCTACTGGAACATAGCTGTGGCACCAATATAGGAGTACCTTTCATAGAGCATCTACTGCAGCCGTCCATGCAGACAACTAAATTGAACATGCCAAGCCACACTTCTCCAAAAACATGCAATGAATCTATATAAAATGCCAATCTACCCGTGGTCTTGCATTGCACTAACATATTTCATGGAACACCAACCACCAGGAACTCAGTTGCCAGGTTGTCTAATACTGACAGTCTGACACCAACAAGGCAACAACCTCCAGCATATAGCATATTTAAGGCACCACAGCGTCATGGGCCCATGGCATGTTGCACCATTGCTAAAATCACTATTTTAGCCATGCATCTTGTGGAATCATTATACATTTACATAGTTGCTGCATAATGAAGCTCGTAAGATCAGAAAGAACAGGACCACACAATCTCTAGGTGTTAATTCTTGTATGTTGGTGATGTTAAGATATGGCCCGTGTTAAGATATTGGTACTGCTAGTGTAAGGTGGTGACTTTTTGGAAGAAGCATTTTACATGTTTCTCCAAAGAGGCAACAACAAGAGTACAACGGTCATACATATATTAATAGAGACACAAACATTTTACAATAAATAAGAAACAAAACGAAAACAATAACCTCACAAGAAGGCAGCCAAAACATATATTTTTTTAGAAAGGTGGCAAGAGATTTGCCGGGATTTTATTAGACGATGAAAATAGAAAAAGTACGGATTACAAAACCACAACTCGACTTGATTTCCAGAAAAACTACTAAGAAAACCAGAAAGGCAGGGGCTGCAACTAGCAACAATCCACTCGATTTCCAGAAACTACCCAGTCTAAACCAACTTAAGATTACTAGTGACAAAACACACTTAGGGCCTGTCTTGCTACTGTCCCTGATCACGTTCTTGGGTCGCCATCTGAAATTGGTTGATGTCATCTTCACAAGAAGGCAGCCAAAACATATATAATATACCGAGTTTCTATTGTTAGATCGCAATGGCTCCCCTCCCATATCTCTCCGATCTACCGGCCGCTCATCACTTCATCACATGCCTCCTCTAGCCGACATCGATAGCCATGGTGCTCCTTGGGCCTGATCTCAGGCCTGGGAAGTTAGTTGAGGTGTAAGTCCGTGCCGTCGGTTTTCTTAACCAGTCACTTTTGATCCAACAACTTCTTGTTCTAAAGAATTCCTCTTGGTTCTATCAAGTCGGAATATGCATATACTAGCTATCAGAAGACAGCGCCGCTCATCCTTCATGCAGTCATTGTGCTCTCCCTATTGCCTTCTGCGTTCATAGTTCGGGTGATCGTGTCTTCTGGTTTTCTATTCATTCTCAAGATGTTGGTTTCCACATATACAAACTACTACAACTATATGAAATGTGCGGCTTTCAACTTTCAACGTTTCCTTCAGTCTTTTGCACAGGTTGGGGTGTGTGTGTGTGTGTGTGGGGGGGGGGTGTCAAATTTCCTTGTGAAATTCAGAAATCAGGATGCGAACAATCCTTCGATTAAGTGGCTAAGCCCCAATTCACTTCCATCGATAATTCTCCCAGCTGGTGCTAATGTTGTTCCTCTCTAATATTCTCGTTCTTGATCTTAGCAGAATAATCATGTTCATCACAGCTTGAATTTTGAAATTCAAAATCAATCCTGTCTCCGGCGACCTGATCGATCGATCTGACTGCGTTCACAACTCGATGGAGAAGCATATTATTTAAGCAAAAACTGCATTCCAAATTACAATTAGAAATACCATGCAGGCACGTTAGCACGTACCTTATGTCTGATTTGGCTCCCATTCATCTTCCCCGGCGACTCTCCCAGAGTCAAGTCAATGACAAATTAGATACTTTATTACTGAGAGTATTATATGTGTTATTAGTTGCTGTACCATATGCAAGTTGGTTGTATATATTATGGTTGTCATCCATTCTGCATAGTTCATACAGCATGCCAATATTACGCAAGGCCTGTATGTAGGTGAATATAAAACTTGCACTTCACTCTCATGTAAACTATGTAAGCATCCAACTCAGGCTGTACTACCTCATGATTTTTCTTGTTGGTGGCTTGGGGAGATGGCCCATGAAGAATACCACCCCCTTGGTATTTCTAAGGTAAGTAACAAGTTAGCCCTCTTTAAATGTGATGAGTTTGCATACAGTGGCGTAGCCAGATTTTGTAGCTGATGTGGTCCATTGTTATTTTGTTAAAGAATATTGGCCACTATATAAATGGGAAATGTAAAGCGAGTAAACTAAAGAGAGCATACAAACATCATAAAACAGACGAGTCTAACTTGTTTAATGTACAATTGAAGGATTAGATATACCTCTACTAGTTGAAAAATATTATGGTACTACTATTTCTTCGAGTCAAAACTGTGACTTGTAATAGTTATATGAAGTGTTGATTATCTCATCTTCAGTACACCTCATGTTTCAGCAATCTGTAAGAGAATTATAATGTTTCAATTCCATTTCAATCTAATGTGTCATGAAAAATTTTCTAAAGTGAAATAAAACGATCTAGTGTGCACAAAAAAAAATCCTACAATAATCGAATGTGTAGAAATCTTCCTGTGTGTGTTGTGCAATTTCGCTGTTCGTGCCAAATTACCGATGATCATCAAAGTTGAAACGGAAAAAGAAAAACAACGACTAAAAGAGAAGTCAATTAAGAAGGTACCAGGCAGCCTGTTTGGCTTAACAGGCTAATCTACGACAGATCAGACTTCAGACTTTTACTAGACACCGACTCACCGAGACGTACTTGCCAGGCACCTCCGCCGCATCGGGTGCTGCTCGTGCTACGGGGCGGGCCAGCGCCTCACGGTCGCCGATGGCCGCGCCCGTGGCTGCGTAGCCCAACGCCCCAACCGCTCGTCCAAGTAACAGGAAGGATCGCGTCGGCCGCACGTCACAGAAGAAACGGAGGGGACATCGGGCGCAACTCTCCGAACTTGCGAGGCGGCCGGGGCCTCGCGCGAAGGCCGAGCAGATGGACCAATTGATTTCCCAGTTTCTTGACTCATGTATGGGCCTTGGTTGGGCTCAGCGAAGGGTGGTCTTCGGCCCACAGGAACCACCCTGGTCTACAATGACTTTTAGGTTAAAAAGTCCTCAATTTGGCACTGGTTCTCGTATTTATTTTAATATTTACCGATGTTATATTTTTAGTGGCAGGTGACATCCCCGTTGACAACAAGGCATCTGTGGAGACTTCGTCAATCTCAGGTTCTACCAGCTTAGTCCTTAGAATATGCTCATACTAGGGTATGTTTTACGTACGTGTATTTATAGAAGTGAGTATGCACACGTTTTGGACATCTATGTTATACTCTGTGTAATTCTAAAAAATGGTAGTGTTTGGATTGAGGGTTCTACTGGGTTCAAGTGGGTTCGACCTAGTCCAACCCATGTTTGGATCAAAAGTGATGTCGGTTGGGTTTGATCCGGCAGAGAATGTGTTGTCGTGATGCAGGACAATTTGATTCCTCCACAAAGAACATACCACATCAACCCACATCCTCTGCGCGCGCCCCAATGTCTATGAAAACTTGATATGTGATGCACCACATGTCTATGAAAACCATGTGGATGGTTCTTGTTGACGTGGCATACTGGTCTCAGTGATTTGTAGAATCTGTGACTTGCAATTCTTTGCTCGCTTTGGATGACCTTTTAATATTAGGACCGAGTTTTTATGTTGGATGTTGCTAGTTTCTCTTGTGTGAAACTTTTTACATAATAACGTGTCTCATTCTCTTGCTTGCAAGGGACTATATGCCGGAATTTATCCATATCGGGGAAAAAAACCATTTTGCATCATATCCACATACTTTTTTTAGGGCTAAGTGGTGGTAACCACCCCCCAAAACACACACACCCCCCACCTATCCTTTTTCGTTATTAGAATAAGGGTATATACAAAGTAAATTACATGGCACGAGGGATGCAAAGAAAAACTTTAGGAGCTTGCCAAGCTCAAGAAAAAAATGAAGGGGCCATTTAGCTTATATTCTCTAACTACAATTTTAAAGGCTGGCACGGCTATCAATAGGCTTGGATGGTTAGAAATGTGATAGCAGACTCTAATCCATTATCGTATTCCTTCGTCCCAAAATAGTTGTCATTCTTATTTCTGAAGAATTCAACTTTTCTAAACTTTGACTAATTATATATAAAAAGATATTAATATTTACAATACATAATTAGTATCATTAGATAGATCATTGAATGTACTTTTATAAAATTTATTTGGACACATAAGTGTTGTACCTATTTTATAAAAAAATTGTAAAAATTGAGAAAGTTTGACCTGCACTCTTCCTATAACGACAACCTACACCTCTTCCTGTCACAGTTTCCTTCCTACAAAATGCCTTGTATTTTGACCAGTCAAGTGCACTCCAATCAGTTTGGCAAGAGCTGTGCACTCCAATCAGTTTGGCAAGAGGACACAGCTAGAGTAATAAAAGTTTCGTAAATCTCAAAAAGAAAAAGTCGCCATCAGTCTATCTTTCAATAATCTTTCAGCTGTACACGCATGGATCCTGTTCGACGCTTATGGCAGTTAAGACATGGAGTTGTCATGCATTTGTCAATGTTCACACGCACGCCAGTGGGGCTGCTGTTTTTGCACATTTTTAAATGAAGACTCAGAGAAGACCTCCTGCTGATCCATAAGCCTGGAAGGATTCTGAAAAAATCGCTTGTATGTCTTTTCACTTCAGCTATAAAAACTTTTGCTGCTTGTTCCAACAAGTAACCTTGCATTAGTTGTACTAATATCTTAACATCAGCAACATACAATATATAATTAACACACCTAGAAATGCAGTCTGTTTAATCACCTTACATATGTTGTAGCTTTAGTCTGTTTCATCAGACCTGGTGGGTATAGTGGTCTGTGCCTGTCTCTTTCTCGCTGCTAACCCCAGCTTGCTGTATCTGATACTTGGTACTACCTTGCTTTCTTAAAAGCAGAGGTTCTTCCTCTTTTTTTTCTCGAATAAGGTTCTTCATTTTCTTTTAAAAAAGGATTCCACAAGATGCATGACTAAAATATTGCTTTCAACAATACATGGTCCAACATGCCATATGATGCTGCGTGGTGCACTGAAAATACGTTGTGCTGGAGGTTGTTGTCATGTTGGTGTCAGGATTGGACAACCTGGCAACTGAGTGCCTGGTTATTGGTGTTCCATGAAATATGTCAGTGCAATGCAAGACGCCAGGTAGATTGCACATGTTTGTGTGGAGGAGTGACTTGGAGTGAAATTCTTTGGGTGGATTGCATTAGATGCGGGCTTGTTTCATTCTACATGACACTGAAGTACATATGTATATGGTATTTGGTATTTGTACAAGGTATATCCTTGAAAAACTAGGCCTGAAGTATTATTGATATCTCCGTCTCATCAAATACAATATACATGTAACTGAAGAACGTACTAAGAGGGACATACAAACACTAGACTGGAAGATCAGGAGCTTTTTCTTCGGGTTTCGCTGGCGTTGGTGACTCGGCAAGCGACGGTTGGGCTCTCTCATTCCTCTTTGTGATGATGCAGGATAGAACGAGATGGAATGCCATGTAGACCAGCACGCCTATGACCAGCAGCAACACACATACAGACGTCGTCCACCGCCTGCTTGAGCCGGCTGCGTAGGCGCCCAGGAGGCCAAGCAAGTCCAGCACAATTGTTGTGTTCATCACCACAAGCCACTTCTTGCGCCGTTCGTCGTTGCTAGTGCCGATTAACTTCTCCGGTGGTACTAGGAGTAGCATGATGACCACAATGGACGCCATGAACGAGGTGGAGTTGCTGTAGAAGAAAGCCAGGTACCGGGGCCTCCTGTTGTCGTGCAACACCGGGTTGCCGGCCTCGTACCATTCACTGCTGGTTTGCCATGCTCCCCCTGGCGGCTCTAGGCCAGCCTGGTAGGTCACACTTGCCACAAGGATCCCTAGTACCATCAGGTACTTGCGGTCGGCATGGTCTCTCTTGTTCTTGTCGTCGACGCCATGATTGTTGTTTTGTGTAGTACTACTAGTGTTGTTGTTGCTGCTGGTCAATGCCACTTGTTTGTTGGTCGTCTCAGAAATGGCTGTTCCTTGTCCAGCTCCAGCATCAGCTGCAGGAGTAGTAGCATTGCTGTTGCTGATGGCAGGCTCCGGCATTTGAGTGCCGGCCTCCATTTTTGCTCCAGTGTCGCCTCCGTTGCCGGCCGTCCCCTGCGCCTTAGTGCCGCCGCCGCCCGTGAGCAGAAACACCAGGAACAGTATGGCTATGCAAACAAGGACCACTGCTATCAACACGAACACATAGACGGATGTCTTCAAATGCTGCGTGCTTCCGGCGGCGTAGGAGCCCATGAGGCCGAACAAGCCTGCCGCCGTGCACACGGACAGCGCGTGGGTCCGGATGGCCGGCCTGTACAGGTTGGGGTTGACGAGCAGGATGATGAGGGCGATGGACAGCATGAAGCTCACCGAGTTGCAGTAGAAGAAGGCCTTGTAGCGGCGCGGGAAGTTGTACAAGAGGACCGGGTCGCCGGCGTGGTGCTGCTCGCCGGACTGCAGGACGACGTCCTTGAGCAGGAAGCCGCCGGGTGGAGTGAGGCCGGCCTGGTAGGTGATGGTCGCCGCCAAGATGGCGAAGAGGAGCAGCCGCTTTCGCGTCTTCTCAACCAACTCCATGACGCCGTCCTTTCCCTTCCCCTTCCCCTTTTCCTTTTCCTTGTCGTCGTTCTCGGTGTTGTCGTCCAGTGTGATGAAGATGACATGGATGACGACGTACACAAGGACGGCGCCGGCCAGCGCCATGGCGTGGATGGAGGTATTCACGTCCCGGCAGCTCCCGGCGGCGTACGCGCCGATGAGGCCGAATAGGTCCAAGATCATGACCGCCTCCAGCACGTGGTGCTTGAGCAGGAGCTGCTTCTGTGCCAGGACGATGGCGACCAGGGACGCCACCAGGGACACCGAGTTGCAGTAGAAGAACGCCTTGTACCGCCGGGGATTCGTCGTCAAGAGGATGGGGTCACCGGCCGTGTGGCCTCCGTTGTTGTCTTGCCACACGCCGCCCGGCGGTTCCAGCCCGGCCTGGTAGGTGATCGTCGCTGCCAGAGTGGCCAGCAGCAGGACCAGGGAGCGAGCCTTGTTCGCGGCTTTCTCCTTGTCCGTTAGCCCATCATGTTTCTTCTTGTTCCTGAATTAGTTTGGAGACGAAGAGAAATTAAAAACATCATTTCAATAATGCAATTCTAACTGCAATGTTGAACGAAGACTTTCCTCAAAAAAAAATGTTGAACGAAGACTTATTTGGTATACCTGACGAGAAGATTCACCATTTTTCTGAAAACATTTGCCGTTGCTTCCCATATGGCGTGGATGTGATCTGCGACGAAATAGAGGAACGAAATGTAGAGCAGAACGGCAGGAACGAGGCTGAACACGTAGACGGTGGTGTCGGTCTGCCTGCAGCTGCCGGCGTTGTACGCGACGACGAGGCCAAACAGCGTAACGACGATGAAGCCGTATGCATTGATCTTGCGGAGCTTCGTGTCCAGGAGCACCACGATGATGAGCAGGGACGCGACGAAGGCCAGGGTGTTGAAGCCGAAGAACACTGCCAGGCGCGTGTTGTGACGGTCCTTGAGGATGGCATCGCCGGTGTCGTGCCCTGGGCCGGTGCTGTCCCAGAAGCCCCCCGGCGTGCTCAGCCCGGCCAGGTACGTGATGCTCACGGCGAACGTCGCCAGAAGCATCAGGACCTTGCGGAACCGTTCTTTCGCCTTGTCGTCCGGGACCGGGTTCCGTTCTTCGTCGGCTTCGCCTTTGGGCTCGGCGCCGGAGCCGGTGTCGGTGGGGCACGAGGCCATCGCCACCTGAACAACGACGTACAAGAAGACGAAGCCGACCAGCACGGAGGAGTAGACGGTGGTGAACATGTCCCGGCAGGTGCCGGCAGCGTAGGCTCCCATGAGGCTGAGCAGGTCGACCACCATGACCAGCTGCAGCGGCCGAACGGCGAGCATGGGGTTGGAGGAGCTCTTCTTGTCGTCATCCAGGGAGGCGAGGATGAGGATGAGGACGATGACCACGAGCGACGCGGCGAACGCGGTGGCGTTGCAGTAGAAGAAGGCCACGTACCGCTTGTGGTGGGTGTCCCGGATGATGGGGTCGCCGGCGATGTGGCCGGCGGCCGTGTCCTGCCAGACGTCGCCCGGTGGGTTGAACGCGGCGGCGTAGGTCACCGTGGCCACCAGCGACGCCAGCAGCAGGATGTACTTGCGGAGCTCCAACATGGTAGTAGTGCCATTGTTGTTGTGCCTCTGCTCATGGGTGGTGTTCTCGTCTTTTGTTTGCGTCATAGCGGACTGGCTGCAGGAAGCAGTATTGGCACCTGAACGAACCTCGACTAGGATATGTTGATGAGCTCTCTCGATCTCCCTCCCTCACTCTCCGGGTTAGATATGTATTGCGGAGGGAACATATGGTGTTGTTCATCAGCATGGCAACGTGACTCTGTACAAGCAGAGGAACCAAATGTAAAATAAGTGGAATCTAATATTCATTATACTCTTGCCAGTATTGTCACATAAATCTTATCGGGCACACATGTGCCGATAAGATTAGCAGCGCACAGGTTGCAGATACTGGGGAAGAAGGGAGCAGGGCAACGGGTGGAACGGCCAGCGGCGATGTCGCCACGGCCGGGGTGAGGGTGGCGTGGCGGTTAGGGTTTCGCTTTTGTGGGCATCTATGGTCGGAAGCGTTACAAGAAGGGCAGGGGCAAAGCTAGAATAACTTTGAGGGGGGTGCCTTGCTCTTATAGGTTTGAAATTTTAATTTGCAAATATGGAGAAATTTTGTTTCTAATAGTGATTTTTCAAAATTTTGTGGGTGCTTGGGCACCTGCAGTCTTGAACCTAGCTCTGCTCCCTAGAAGGGGTCCAGGGTAGTGGCCGGTCCAGCGGTGGTAGCGGGTTGAGGGGCGGCGGCACCGAGCATAAAGAAGGATGATAACCAGTTGGGCAGTACCGGCAATAGGGTAAGGAGTTGTCAACGAGCTCCTTTGGTGGGGTTAGGGAAGGACAAGTTTATCCATGTAGGGGTGGGCGGTGGCAGGGAGGGCTTGGGTAGTTATCGAGTCAGGCGGGGGCGGGGATGCCCGGGGAAGAAGAACAGGAGTCGGTTAGAAGATAAACAATCAGAATGAGGTGTGTATGCCGCTAAATCTTCTGGCGCTCGCGCGTCAGAGGTGAGAGTCGGTCTTGTCATGTCACATATGTATCTCTTCATTCGTTCCTAGGGTAAAATGGTCAATCCACAAAAAGGTCGTTAACCACATCCTTTTTTGTCTATAGAACCATGGTAATTTTACTTCTGGGCAATCAGTTTAAATCCAGAGTTCACTTCGATTTGTTCTATTTCTCGAGATGGAGAGCTAGTGACTTATTCAAAGAACTAAAATCTAGAAAGTTCAATATTTGTTTCTTATTTTTGGTTTTCGGTTCCACTACTGCAGACAACATAGAGGAGTAGGGTAATTTAAGAATAGAAGATTAGCATCGTCCATACCTCGTTAGTGTCGTTGCTATACGCCCTCCTGAGCCTAGATGCATAGACGCACGAAGCGAGGCCTTGCATGCTATGATCACGGTAGTATCGCATTACATTGGCGCTAACTATGACGCGCTGCTCACATACGCCCTGCCGATCAAAGCCGGGGAGCAAACTGCCATTGTTGACACGCCCTACCATCGTTGTTGCCGTCATGCTGACACCTAGCTATTGTAGGGCCCAGATTGTTGCCCTACGGTTTGGTATGAAACCGTATGCCACATTTCTCTTGCCCGTCGCTACGGCCCCTTGGAGCCTTTCTATACAAAACACCCTAGGCGAACTGTTTTTTATCGCTTTTTCGGTCTTTCCCTAGGATTTTCAATCCAAGGGAGACTTATTGATTCTATTAGTGGAGCCAACTGATGGGATCAGGGAATGGGGTATTGGGACTTAGGCTCCTATTGAGCTGATCTTGCCTATAGTTTTCCAAATGGGCCGCACGGCACGGCATGGCACGGGCACGGCCTAGGCACGGCATTATGCGGCACAGCGGCACGGCGTGCCGTGCCTGTTAGTGCCGCCGTGCCAAGGTTGCAGCCCAGGCACGGCGGCATGGCGTGAGCTGAAGCTTGAAGCGGCGGCTGAAGGTGGAAATGAGAATGAAAATTAGGGTTGGAGAGGGAGAGATGTATTATATACTGAAATCCAACGGCTGTAGGTCATCAGCAGTTCATCGGACGGCTGAAAATTCGTGCCGAAGCCGTGCTTGGCCTTTTTTCGTGTCGTGTCGCGTGCCGGCCCATGGGCTGAAGATGCGGCCCAGGCACTGGCGCCGTGTCGGGCCGTTCCTGGGCCGTGTTTTTTTGTGTCATGTTCGTTCCGGCCCACCGTGCTCGGCCCATTTGGAAAACTATAATCTTTTTTTTTATCCCACAAACGGCTCTAGGCCCTTGTATTAATTAACTGGTACTCAGCAAGATCGCGAGTACAAAGATTTGTTACAAACTCCGGGAGGGGGTCAGTCATTGCCTATTGGGTTGGGGCAGTTGTTCATGCGAACTCCTCTCTTTGGTGATTTGCTCAGTTTTTATGGTTTCTCGTTTTGGTTAGGATAAAAAAAACCAAAATGGAGGCCGAAGACTAAATTTCTCCAATATCAAAACCCAAAACAAAACTGAAAGAACTAACATTTTGACTTGGTTCGGATTAGTTTTTGGTTTGTGGCTAAAGTGTGCCTAGCCCTAGTGGCCTTCATGTTAAACCTTTCGGAATGTTGCTTTTGCTAATATGAAAGCTTGACGGCAGCCACATGCCACATTATCTGAGATCCACACAATCACACAGAAGGTAAACTTTCGAAAGTAAATATGTTGCTAAGCTTGACGGCAGCCACATGCCACATTATCTGAGATCCACACAATCACACAGAAGGTAAACTTCCGAAAGTAAATATGTTGCTAATTCCTTGTTATAATTTCAAAAGGCCTTCGATAAGATTGAACATAAATCCATGCTCTTAATTATGAAACACCAAAGGTTTTGGGCCTCAATTAATGTCTGCATTTGATGCCCTCTATCTCTATCACAAGAACTTCCTTGATGCTTCTCAATAGTGTTCTAGCTAAAACTTTTTTCATTGTTAAAAGGGGGTTCACCGGTTCAACATGGGATCCTTTTTCCCTCTTCTTTTTGTTTTGGCGTCAGATCTTCTATAGTCCCTCTTGAATAAGGTTTATGACCACATATTCTAAGGCTCCCGCTACCACTCCAACACAACTTTGATTTTCTAAGTATGCCGATGATACTATGATAGTTTTGGAAGGTTGCAATTCGTAGCTGGTTTTCTTCAAGAGTCTACCTTGGGTTCTCAGATCAAAGAACACAAGATGAAGAATTTCTTGAGAAACGTTGGCACACATTTTTCAATGGGATGTGCATTTCCTAGGTGATTTTCATTTGAAAGTGTTACTACTAAAATAATGAATTGCCCTATCATGTTTGGAAAGGCTCATTTGGTGGCATGTTTGGTAACATTCACTTGCAACCTTCTGAAGTATCTGCTGATTTCAATAGACAGTTGCAACTTCCATTCTTCTTATGGAAATCATCATTTTACTCTATTGCGCTAGTGTATTTGCACGGTTCAGAATGATTTAATCTTCATGGTAGTACAACCTAATTTTCCATGGTTATCAACCGAACAAAGGCGAAACATGTTTTTGGATAGAGTTATGGCTATAGGCTTTGTTGTATTTTCGCTTATTTTCTTTGCTTCTTTCTTTGCATCTTGAAACCTTTTTTTCTTTGTCATTTTCCTTTTAATAAAACTTTCCTAGTAGGGTGTGCCTCTCCTGTTTACCTTAAAAACATCTGAAACTACATCCATTCTAAATTGTAATTTGTTGTGTCTTTTATAGATACATAATTTCTTTACGTATCTAAATACATATCTAGAGAAATCAGAATACATATCTAAATATCTAGGCTGGAACCTTGTTCCATTATCGAAAAGTCTAAATACATATCTAGAAAAATCAGAACAAATTATAATTTGGTAGAAAGAGAATAAGTTAGTTAGCCTAGAAATTATAGGGGTGGTGCGTTCTTCATTAGAGCCATCCCACAACAACTAGATTATAAGGTAGGACAGCCTGAGCTGGATGTGCTTGGGTAGTTTAATTACAAGTAACGTACATGCTTCATTATATTCTTCCGCACATGTGTTGTGATTATATATATAGTATACGTATATATAATTGCCATTGGATATTTGCACGTATGAACCGCGCGCGATGACAAACATCCTTAATAAACTGTGATGTGCTCACGGCGTGGTGGCTCCTCTTATCGTGGAAGTGCCATACCCGTCTGTGTGTTTCAATGTCACGATAGTTTTGTTTTTTCTAAACAAGAAATAGATATTTTATTAGAACAAATTTAACAACAGAATATTCGCAAAAAAAAAAAATAACAGCAGAGAAGTATCCAGCGTCAAATTACAAGAATGTCACTTTCCTGTACTACAGGGTTATGTGAAAACCATGTGATGTGATGCAGAATTGATGGCAACCAACCAACCAACCATACAACAAATATCATCACATGGTACACCGTGTTCCATTTGTCTAATTTATCATTGACTTGACTCCGGGGCTCTGGCGAGTCGTCGCCGCCGGGTCCGAAGATGCCTCGTCTCGTCTCGGCGATCGACGTACTGTACTGAATGTCCCTACACATTGGCAGCTGGCATGCATGAGCATCGGAGCGAAATCAGACACAATAAGGTACAGTACTTACGTGTTAACGTGCCTGGATTAGAATAAGGCCTTGTTTAGATCCGCAAATTTGCCACCAAATTCACTATGCAGAATTCCTATTCCCCGTCACATCAAAATGTCGGCCCATGCATGGAGTACTAAATGTAGATGAAATCAAAAACTAATTGCACAGTTTGATTGTACTTTGCGAGACGAACATTTTGAGCCTAATTAGTCAAAGTTTGGATAATTTTTACCAAATACAAACGAAATCTTCTGATGACTGATTTGACACACAAGACTATCGCAAACTCCCAACTTGGACCGGAACTAAACAAGACCTAAGCTAGCATACCCGAGTCCGAGATGTGAACGCAGGCAGGTCACCCGATCGAGAAGGGATCATCGGAGGTCACAGTCTTCATTGAATTCTCAGGTGTGATCCAGGCGCATCATAAAGTACGCACAATGAGCCCCAATGACGGGTCACCGTGCGCATCTGGCCATGTGGTGCACATCGTCGATCATGTGTGGTTGTGGTGGTGTGGACTTGCTGACTAGAGTTAGTTGTGTCGCTGGTTTCTGTGTTTGTTCCATGAGTGCCCTCCGAATGCCTCTGTGCCTAGCTATTTGTATTTGAAGATAACAACAATGAATTCTAAATTTGCCTCTGGAGACCATGCATTTATTACCAAATTAAATAGTAGTGCCGTGAATATTCTCCGATATCTCATCCAGCTGATAAATTTTGTGTAATAATTTATGGTCCTCTCGACACACATCTATAGAAGTATTGTACACTGTCATTTGGGATGTTCTATTCTATATACAGCCTGCTGTTTTTGAACAAAGGCACAACCGCACAAGCATCTCATAGATGCTCCAGGTCATGGCAGAAGGGGGCCTTCTTTGGGCTTATACCATGTGTTTTGTTCCGAGGATATGGAATAGCATGGACGGGTGAATTTTTTCAAAGTTGTTTGGTTTGAGAACGAATGGCAGGTGACCGATTTGAGCTGTCTGTTCTGCTCTGAGCCAGAGTCCATAGCTCATCTCTTCTTTGAAGGATGTGTGGCCAAACAAATCTGGGGCTTTGTTAACTATTTTTTTGGTGTTAATGTGGGGGATACTTATGAATCGATTACTCGGTTATGGGTGGCTACAAAACGTCTTTCTGTGCTAGATGCTATTAATTCTGCTGTATTGTGGTCTATATGGAAATTAAGAAACGATCATTGCTTTCAGGGTACGACGTGGATGGGGATGAAGAGACTGATGCTGAGGGTGGCCAGGATGACTGCGAGATGGACCGTGCTATTCAAGGGAGAGGAGAAGACAAAGCTGGAGGCATTCGTCAGATATCTGGAGTCCGAAGCAAGCTTACCTCCTCAGTTACAGTGGATGCCGGGGGCGACCAGCTCATTATCAAGGTCGGCTCCATCGACTGCTCTGCCTTCGGCTACTTCAACAGATCCATCTGAGTTGGGCGGCGATGAAGAAGTGCAAGTTGTGGAGTCTGTTGGTGGTGGTGGAAGAGAGCCATGGTATAGTTTTAGTTTAAACCTGAACTCAGTTTTATCTACCGATGTCGTGGGGTTTGAGTAGTCGTGGCTTCGTCCCAGCTACAAGTTTCGTAAAGCGCTTAGTCGCTCGGAACTAAAAAATGCTGTAAAACTTTGTGCTTTTGTCAATGCAAAAGCGGGGGAAACCCTTTTCTCTAAAAAAAAATAAAAACATCCCACCTGTCTGAACTCCTTTTTCAAAAAAAAATTAAAAAAAAAACCTTGCTGACTCTATGTGCTGTCCCACGAGACAACCACAACACCACCTTTAGCTCATGTTATCATTTTTTTTTTGAATCGCTTCACAAAGGTTTTCAAACCCATTTCAAACTGCACTCCGTACCACACATGCAAATTAAATATGGATCTCTTAGGTCAGTCTCAATGGCTAGTTTCATTGCACGGTTTCACATACTATTTAAAGCTTTGAAATTTTGATATGAAACAACTCACTCCCTCAATGCATAGTTTCATTGCACAGTTTCACATACTATTTAAAGCTTCTATGGGTCCATTGTTGTCTCTCTCTCCTCTCTTCCACCAATTACCTTCCTCCATGCATGCGGATGAAATGAAATAACAGTCTATCTATCTAGAATCTGACCAAACATGTACTAAAGCTTAGAACGGTAAAATGAAATATCCTACAAATATACCTATCGGTGATGCGTCACGCATTACCCATATCATACATCATCAAGACACTTGATCATCAACACTTGGTTTGATCTCAATGAATGATATTATCCACTTTATATCTTGACATGGCCTAGCCTTGCTTGTTCTTTGAATTCTCATACTCCCACTACAACTCCAACACAAATTTTGATTTTCCGATGGTACTAGTTTTGGAAGGTTGCAGTTTTTAACTACTTTTTAAGGGTCTGGCTTTATTGAATATCCAGGATGGACGAACCTACAACCTCTGGGATGATCTTTAGCATGGTCATGTTTCTAGATTCAGTTATCTAGATATTCTTTCTTTTGTGAAGCAGACGACTATTTATTTTTTTTTAAGAAAAAGTAGAGGAGAAACCTAATCTTCATTCTTTTCAATCTTCCTCTCACCATGTTGGCTTCTCCCACAATTTAATGATTTGCAGCATCCTTTGTATCAGATTACTCTTTATGTGGACTTATGGAAATGTTCATGTCAATAAAAAAAAAAATCTGACTTCTGCTAAAAGACCGTCTTAGTATAATAAAATCCTATCAGAAGGCAACATATGGAGGAGCTACAAACATATTATCATGTGTTCTTTTTGTTCAGTGAATTATGAAGAAACCTTATAACTCTTGTATCTATAATGTTGGTTTGTTATTGGTCGTTGCTGGAGCTTTGTGAACCTACATTTTGGCAACCTTCACTTGCAACCTTCTGGATTTTTTTTTGTTGATTTCAGCAGACAATTGCAGGTCCCCTTGTTCATGAAAATCATCGTTTTAGTCTACTAAACTAGAGTGTTTGCACAGTTCAGAATGTTTCCCAAAAAAAGTTCAGAATGATTTGTTGTTCAAGGGAGAACAACCGAGTTTTCCATGGTTGTCCACTGAGCAAAGGTGAAACATTTTTTTTTTCTTTTGAGGATAGAGTTATGGCTACATGCTTTGTTGTAATTTTGCTCATTTTCTTTGTTCATTTCTTTGTATCTTGAACCTTATTGTTCATTGCCCACTTTTTAACGAAACTTCTCAGTTTTTTTTGAACAAAACAAAACTTCTCAGTAGAGGCTTGCCCCTCCTGTTTGCCTAAAACACCTCCAAAAGTTTCTCAAAATTCTTTGCAAATTAACCAAGGTTAACTATTCCAGTGCTAAATTTTAAGCTGTTCTGGCTTTTCTACATACATAATTTCTATTACGTATCTAGGTGTCCATTATATTTAGATCCATATAATTTGGTATGAATAGGGGTAGTGCGTTCTTCATGAGCCATCCCGCAACAACTAGTTTATGAGGTAGGACAACCTGAGCTGGATATGTTTGCGTAGTTTAATTACAACGGATGACATTCAAGCTTCATTATATTCATGCACACATGTGCTGCCAGTATATTGCCACGCTCACGGCGTGGTGGTTTCTCCTCTTATCCTGGAGGGCACCCACCAATCTGGCCATCTCGCTCTGTCCAATCTCACTCACCACTGTCCTGTTTCCTCAGCAAAGAAATGATACCTTATTTTATTAGATACGATATCCAGATGCAAACTTAAATATCCAGCGTCAAATTACAAGAATGTCACTTTCCTAGGATATGCGTCAAATTACAAGAATGTCACTTTCCTAAGTATTAGCACCATGTAAATAACGAAGTTCTCAGACGCGCGATTACATAACTGGAACTAAATGCGCGTCTGTAATAGTCTATGACAGACGATTGTACTGTTTGGTGCTTATTGCGCGTCGGTAATAACGCCTATTACAGACGCGCGTAGGTGACACTCGCCTGTACCTTCACAATACAAGGTACAGACGCGCGCTCTTGGTACACGTCTGAACACAGGCGAACAGATCGGTGCCATGCGCGATTTTTTTTTAAGCGCTGCAGCTTGCTGGCCCGTTTGCCCATATGAAAAACTAGCCCATTTACCCATTTCCATAGGCCCACGTTGTTCAGTGCGTTTTTGACAACCTTGGGCCGTGGGAGGGTCCCTGCAGACTGAAATAGAGACTTTATTTCATGTTTTTTTTCCAAGGTCTTCTTTTTCCATGGTTTGCAACAAAAGACATGTTTAAACGTGTGTGCCAAACTTTCCCAATAAAACTACAATCGATGACAGATAAAAACAGATGGAGGATGACTGAAACGTATATGCAAATTGTTTTTGGAGATGCAAAATTGGAAAGATCTTTACTCCACTACAAAAGCTTTGGTCCATAAGGCTGTAACTTCCAAAATATTGAAGGTAAAATCACATAGTGGATGTACCAATAGTTTAATCAAACAACAAAGATGCAAAAACCCTTTCAGTCGGAATGACCAAATATTGATATCAAAACACCTACAACGCTGCTAAATCATTACCAATGTTTAACAAGTTAACAAATCCTAACAATGGGTTAGTGGAAGGATCGGGGGCCAAACAAATTGTCAACTCTTTTCGCAGTTAAATTACTGATCTAATTTCCTGGAAATCTGAAGAAAAAACATGACAAATTGGATTAATTTTCTGGATCTAATTTCCTGGAACTCTTTTCTGCATGAAGCCAAGCCCCATCCATCATTAAAAACATAGATGTAAAGATTAACTGCATTTCATCAAACGCCAACACAGGAGGCTTTACATCACAGATATAGTTCATGCATCATAATATCATATCATGTTTCCAACCAAATGGGTCACCACAGACCAAGTTTAGCATCACATCTAATAGGATTACTACTACCTGACACTACCCATAACATCTTATTCTGGGCAACAATACATCGCAAAAGTTCACAGATTCAGTGCAGCCAATTTCAATTGCCCTTCACCCTTCCCATTGACTCCATTCTTCTTAGCTGGAGCTGGAGGAGTTTCCTTCGGTTCGTTACCACAAAATATAGAACATAGTTAGAGACGACATCATAAAGTCCCAAGCTACCACCATCTAAGTACACATTGAGAAATAAACCTTCACATGACAATTGAAGATAATTGTCCTAGATACTTCAATTTTACTTAGTATTCTTTTTATCAAACTTAGTGTTTGTCGGGCAACAAATAGGGATATTCATATAATCTAACTGAAAACCAGGACACAGAATCATATTTAACACATACATTAAAATTTGGAGCAACTAATCACAAGTTAAATATAATTTTAATACCAAAGCAAAAACAAAAATCAGTTACTACAAAATATAGAACATAGTTAGAGAGACGACATCATAAAGTCCCAAGCTACCACCATCTAAGTATACATTGAGAAATAAACCTTCACATGACAAATTGAAGATAATTGTCCTAGATACTTCAATTTTACTTTGTAGTATTATTTTTAACAATTCAACAGAACCCTAAAGGTCCAATCTACAAGCCATGTGGGGGTAAGGGATATTAATAAAATCTAACTTAGTATTTGTCGGGCAACAGATAGGGATATTCAAATAATCTAACTGAAAACCATGACACCAGAATCATATTTAACACACAGATTAAAATTTGGAGCAACTAATCACAACTTAAATATAATTTTAATACCAATGCAAAAACAACAATAGTTCAGGTACAATTTCACCATGTATTAAAAGCTCAACAAAACCGAATGCAAAAAAAAAAGACATAGAGTAATCGTAAACAAATCATAGCATATAATACCATATCAAATCAAACCATATAATACCAAAATAAATCACAAGCAAATCATATCATATAAGAGCATAACAAATAGTGCTGCGAGAGTATTAGGGCCCAACATGAAGTACCAAAATAGCAAATCTGCTTGTAGTGGTGATCGAAACCTCTAATCAACAACTAAACATCATCTATGCATGCCCACTTCAAGAATTCTATCATCTCCACTGTAATTGCAGTGGTAGGGCAGAGTAGAGCACAAAGGAAATGCATGCCCATTTCAAGCCTTCTCTCAACTCCATTCTAATTGCGGTGGTAGGGCGAGTAAAGAAGAAGGAACAGAGGACCGAGTAGAAGGAGAGGAAAGAACGAACGTAAGAGCAGAGTAGCAACAAGAAGAGCGAGTACAAAAAACATAGGTAAGAAAAAAGGAAACAAAGTGAAGAGCAGAGGAAAGTACCCACGCAGCGGATCGGAGAAAGGATGAGCAGAACGAGAGGAGGAAGATTAATTGGAAGAGCAAACAAGGGGTACTATTGCTCCAACGCGACACCCAGAAACAAATCCCGCTAGCCGTGAAAAAAAATTCGCATGCTAAACAGTACAAAATACATCCTTAAAACTGAGATGAACGGGGGAGGGATGTTGCGTACAATTACGGGTTGTTGATGATGCCCAGAATGTCCACCTCTTCGACGACGGCGTCAGCCGCGTCGTGGAACATGTCGGGGTCGTAGTCCGCCAGCGACTCCCCCATGGGAAAGCCCTCTATGTCGGTGATGTCCACGTCGACCACGGCATGGACCATAGTCATACCAGCGGCTGCGCCTTTGTGAACGGCGCGCCTCAGGAGTTGAAGGACGCACTGTGGCACCCGAGCGAGGCGATCGGGTCGACGAGTCCCGCCGATACGAAGGAAGCGGATGACTCGGTCTGCAGCATTGCGCAGGGCCTGTAGCTCCGGCATGATCTCTGAAATTGCATGGAGATCAAAAGATTATCTTGAAGGAAATAGAGTGTGCATGCAGAAGACAAGCTCGGGAAAGAACTAAATCAGGAAAGAACTAAAAACTCACGCTGCATCCGGGTGCGCGAGTTTCCGCCTCTACCTCGGCGGCGTGACGTGCAGCTGTTCTGCTTCCACCACGCCGGCGTCGTCGATAATCTTGTTGCGCAAAGCCCGCACCTCCTCCTCGGCAGCCTTGCGTTGAGAGTGCACCCACTCCGAGCTGCGAAGGTGCAGGATCTCCTGCTCCGGTGTAGAGAACGTCGGAAGGGAGGACCTCGAGCCGCTGGCCCTCATGCGCGCTGCAGGCGAGATCCCACGACTGCCACCATCGCCGTTGCTTCCACCGGACGCCATGGAACGTATCCGACTCGGAAGACTCGGGAAGAGAACGCTAAGAAAGCTGGAAGAATGGTAAACGAATAATGGAATAGAGTGTAAGGCAAATGGACGGACATGCGATGGGTTATATGGGGCTGCTTGATAGCCGGATCGTCGCCGCCGGGTCGTCGTGCACTAATGCACTTGTACGTTTCCGATGAGCCCCCTCAATCTCAGTTTCACGCGCCGCGCGCACGGGGAACTCGGAACGGGCACGTTACACTCAGCAGTCAGCACGGGGGAATTGGACCGGCCGTCCAATCACCTTCGAGCGTCCAATCCACTAGTGGCACGGCTCTTGCCAAAAAAAAAAAAAAAGAAAAGGCCTAGTGCCGGGGTTCACACTAGTTGGCGCGTTCACACTAGTTGGCGCGTTCAACGTTCACGGGCAGACCCGTCACGTTCTCGACATGGCAGGGCAGGGCAGACCCGTCAAGTTCTCAGACGTGGCAGGGCAGCCCCGTCCCGTCGAATTTATGGGCCCGCTTGGGGCAGAGCAGGGCAGGGCCGTCCCGTCGGCCCGCTTCACGATATGTAGCTAGCACTTCCTCAGTCATATAGAGTCTACAGAAAAAAAACAATGCAGTGAATTAGGACACAGATAATCAATGCTCAACATAATTCCATTAAGTCACAAAATGACTAAAATTTGAAGCTAAAGTCAAGTACCTGATATAGGAGTATGTAGTAGACACGATCAGATGCAATCTCAAGTGCTCACCCTCCTTTGCAGCCTGAAACAATTATTATTGAAGAATTAGAAGAAAGTGGCAACACTTTTTTTTTTGAGAATTGAAAGTGGCAACACTGAGCTAGATATGAGTTTATTTCTCAAAACTACGGCTATGTGTGCTCAAGGAAATACAGGTTTTAGGATTTGTTCCACAAAACTATAACTACTGCAGCCTCAATTAACAGATCTACAACATTTTGCATGAACCCACATGCCACATGTGTAGCCACACAAGTTATCTTTGGACTCGCATGGGGACTTGGATGTGGACGAGTAGTTGTAGTTCTGTGAAAGTGATCCCAGAAGTTGTATTTTCCTCATAGTTAAACCCAGTAGCTGTAGTTTTGTGAAATCAACCCTAGCAACATCAGTACTTCAAACTTACCTTCCAGAGTGCAAAGTCTGCAGGATTACGCTTTCTCGTGTCACAAGCAACCCGTGCACCTGCCTGACTCTGATCAAATTTCCTTCCAGATAAACTGAGATATTCAGGAAAGCTATCGACTGAAAAGTACACATCTCCTTCCATAGCATAGGCTTTCCCATTCTCCATTATCTGTCCAGAAACATAGACAATATGGGAAAGACATGTGACATCAGAAGAGATAAAAGGGGCATTTTTTTGTACCATCAGGATACAGTAAGTTATGCATGACTGTTGAATATCTTGGAACTAGATATAATCAGTGAAAGAATGGGTTATGTCAATATGTGCTTCAGAAAAGAATCTATATGAGAACTACATGTTTATCCGAACATTGCTAAGAAACTAAATTATGTGGTTAACACTTGACAATCATGTCGACTGGGAGAAAAGGTTGCTAGGATGTTGAACTGAAAGAAAACCAATACCACATTAGCTTAAGAAACATTAAAATACAAACAGAAAACAACATGTAACACAAACCAAATCAAACGATAAAAAGATCAATGAGTCCATCCTAGTCACATAAACAATAATTGTGTCTGCATTTTTCTTCATGTGTTGTTAATTCTCTTAAATTAATATGTAATAGATGTCTAGTAAAGCAATTCACTGAGCAATAGCATCACACAGTGTCAGTATTCTATGGAATGGCAAGTGATATCAGATCACACATGAACCCAAGAAAGTGAGAAGAAAATGGATAAACCTTTTGTATTTTGCATACCAAGTTTGTACCAAGACATAGATGTACTTCATAAACAGGTGAGCCCACTGCCCACCTTGCACTTTAAAATTCTAATGTATGAGAGGGAGAAATACCTCGGTTGTCAAATGTTTCCCCAACAACAAGAATTGCAGAATATAGACCTCTGTCTCTTGGGTTGATATGCAACTTTTCTGTCAATATCCAGTTCCAAATAGTGCGTAAATCTTCTAAAACCTGCAAATATTATTTATAAAAGAAAATCTAGAAATACGACACATACACAAGAATGAAAAGGCATAGTGACAAAAGTATGATGACCAATTCAAAAAGAATATCTATGCTCAAAATTAAAATTAATGGCCTCCCTAAAGTCATACTGTCTGAGTCACACTGCAGTGAATAATTATGAGACACATTAAAATGGCCTCTCCTAATAGGACAACTCAGACATGAATGACTCCAAAGTTAAATTAATGAAGTGAAATGATCAGAAAGTACCACTTGATGTGGATGGCTTAGTAATTCTCTGTCACATCTGTCCAAGTGAATTTAATATCTTCTCTGTTTTGCTCCCATCTGAAGAGGTCAACATAACCATATCAGCAAGCAGAGAATATGTTGCAACATTTCTTAAACAAAACAAAACTGAATTTTGTTATGCTGAAGCTGAACTATCTAATGTATTTCTTAAATATTTGAAGATATGTTCCATGATTGAAAAAATAAACTCCACAGTCCAAGATAATTTAGAACTATTTTTATGCTTTTAAAAGAGCTGAAAAAACATTGAGTCATCCATGGACATGTTAGAACCTTCAACTGCAATTGCATGCTATGATGCTAATACACTGCATTATAGTTCTCTGTTCAACACTTCATTTTAAATTCATATCTGACAAACTCATTTATATCTTTGATTGATAACTATAAAGGACATTCATGAAAAAGCCAGATAACTTATGTGCTCACTTGGAGACACTATATTTCATAAATGAGAAGATTTGTTATAGCCACTGAATAAAACCTGATTGAACAATTGCCATAAAACAATTGCCATAAAATAATTATATTCTATGCCATAAAATAATTATATTCTTCATGGAGAGCTACCTTATCATTATATCCTCCTTATTCAATAAAATATTCTATGAGCTAGCCCTTTTAACACTGTTGGAGCTGCCCAGATACTTGACAATTTCTGAGTGGCATTCAGAGCCCCCAAAGGACAGGCATGGTAAATGGAGGCTGAAAAGAGGATGTAATAATGATGGAATGCGTTGCCAACCTTTTAAAATCAATGGCATAAAAGAAATGAAAGTGAATATTTAGTGGAGGACCATGCAGGGGTTCTCTTTACAAATAAACTAGCATACTGTATAAACTCTCAAACTTAATTAGGTATTGTTCAACTTATAAGCAACCTAGAACCTACAAGCCCATATGTATGATAAGCAACTCCTGCTGGCATCCGATGCACCATAAGGGACCAGCCTTATCATTATGACATGAGCTGATGGGGCTAAGAACCCAGGTTAAAACAGTAGATTTCTTAAAATGGGCCAAACAATTCCAAGGCTTCATCCTCCCTGCCCATTTACTGTGTTAATACAATTTTCTAACTCCCTAAGAAGACTAAGAACTTCAAGGAGGCAAACCCTACCTCCAGGTGCCATTTTCCACTACTTCATAACAAGAAAGGTAAATGGGCAATTAAAAAACTTGAAGCGGCGCGCGAGCGGTGGCGGAGGCGCTGGTCGAGCAGGAGCGGGGGAGAGGAGAGGACAGTTTTTTTAAGGAGGTGGTTGGAGAATTAGAAGTTGGGTATACTAGAAAACTTGGCTCGCGGCGTTGCCGCGCCATGTTTGATAGTAGTATCAGGCGCGCGCTTGCGCGCCCGTGTTGCTCGGCTAGATAATGTTTTGAGTGAATCAGCAGTAGTAGTTAACGAAAGGTAAAGTCGTGTAAGATTATAGGTACATTACAATCCATTGTTACATTAATTTCTAATTGCAGATGTTCATATGTAGATCAACCATGAGGTTGTAAATAGGTCTCTAGCTACTAAAACCTTGGACATCAGTTTGTCCATACAAAAGGTGCAGCAACAATTAGTTAGTACGAAAGCTATCTTTAAGATTAGCCTAAAAAGACAATGGTTTCTATTTGTTGCTGACAAGATCATGGGTCCTACCATTTAGGGGGAGCAGTTGTTCATGGCTGCTGACATTGCATAAGAATCACCAAGGCAACATCTCTTCATAGAATCTAGGCGCAACCATGTTTTGGAAAAAATTTGGAACTCACATATGGCTTGACCTTTCCAGATATGATATGTGACACTACCATAATATGATAATATTCTTTATCAGAAATTGGTGAAGTAACCAATTGGCGATGGAAAATTTAAGATTGGAGAATCAAACAACATTAAGTGATGGGCACTAAGAAAATACCTGTGAGGTCAAAAATCTGTTTGAGCACTACATCCTTTCCAAGTTCCATATGCTTCTTCATTTTTAGTTTCTGAACAAAAAAATTAAAGAATCAAGTCTTTACCAAAATTAGAATTAGTTTACTATCAATAGCTAGCTGAAAATATAGTTTGTTTCAATCTGAAGAAGGGAACACCCATGTGTCATACAACACTTTTCAGATTTTGTAATGCATTTTCACTGCCGTCAGTAACTGAGGCTGCAGAGTTTTATGATTATTATCTAGACTGAACTATAATTGTGGAGCCCACTATCATTAGCTGAATTTTAAACCAATAACTTCATAAGCAATACCTATAATTACTATAGGCAAAGCTATATACACAGAGGCAAATTGTAATTTCTCCATGGTCCTAAACTCTATTTTGCTGAGGACGTAGAAGAAATTGGGGTAGCATAAGGAGCTTTATTTTTTATCACTGAGTAAACAAAGAAAGACAAGAGCAGAAGGAGCTCTAAATTTGATAAGTGAGTAAACCAAAGTACAGTTAAAGCCAATAAGAAATCACTGGACACAAACGAAGCATTAGTAATACAGGCAACACTGGTATGGATAGGTTGAACATGATATCTGCTGAACATGTTACCTCATCTCAACCTGCACATGGCTACCTTCTAATTAGATAGGAATTCTTCATGTGAACCTGCACAAAGCAACCTTTTTGTAAGGTAAAAGGACTTGTTGCTTCTCTGTACTGAGCACACGACATTTTTGAAGCACCATCACTATTTAGTTCAGAATGAGGAATGAGGAAGCAAAATTACATGAGCACTAAATTTGTTCAGAAGATACCAATTTAGATAGTGATAAGTTTCAGTCTCTTTTTATGCGCAAGGCCCTGAAGGAAATATGAGCAGTGGTACAAACATGTTCTTATTCTTATATGTAGATTATGGATCGTTAGAGATGCTAACATTTTAGGCTACAAAATAAAGAACAAATAAGCAGGAACATTGGACCAAACAACAACCTGTAGGTTGGGGAAAAAGCAGCATGATAGATCACCTGGGAAGACCATCAGGTTGCACATTAAAAAGGGAAGAATCTGTGACATAATCTGATTGTCTTGCCAATACGTTCAGACCATGTATCAAAGCAAAGGCAATCTTCCTCAGTATCGTCATCTTCAGTGAAGACATAATGCAAATCGAACTGAAAAATATGTGTTAGGTTGCTCGACAATTATCAATCTTCACTTTTCTGAGAACTTTGTGCTGAGTAGATCCATTCAAACTATCTGATCTGAACTTTCAAAATAAGTAAACCTGATATATTCTATTGTTGTTCTAAATAGCCTAATAAGTGATGGTGGCACCACTATTTGTGACTAAAATATGAAACAAACATTGCTATATGGGTAAGATTTTAGAGAAGTAAAAAAAAAAAGTACTCCATACGTCATTTTTTCCAACCAAAGCTGTTAGGGAGTTGGCAAATCAATTCACGGCTGTGGAAGTGGAATGCTTGTCAAAAAGGGATCGTTGCATTTGTTGGACTGACTATATATGCACATTAAGAAAAACAGGGAACCCAAGCTGTTGGATGGACCCCAAAATTGCATTGCGTTGCACATTTTTTTATACATATTTTATATATGATCATGGATTCATTTGTACGTACAAAACTACAGCAGACATGAACTAAGCGTCATGTTGAAGGCCAGTGAAGATAAATAAGCTGACTTGTGTGTAACAGTAATCGAAGAGATAACACAAGCAGTTTAACTGTCTATGTGGGCACAAACTGAATCTAGAATTAAGAGTCTACCAATCGCAGCCTTAATCAAAGGAATAAGAATTAGGGCCATATAATAAATAATAAATTGAATCTTAAATCAAGAACAGGGGTTATCTAAGAGCACACTAAAAATGGCCCAAGCATTAGCAACGCCTTAGCATCACGACGGCATGATGGCCACTCCCACTCAGTCTTTTCCTACATGGTTATCTAGGAGCACACTAAAAATAGCCCAAACAGTAGCGGTACTTTCTTTTATCATCATGTACCTTGCAAAATCGACCCAATAAGCATGCAGTGAGAATATTGAATATAGCATCCTCATTCTAGGACATTCAATTAGAAACAATGAGGAAGAACAGCATGTCAAGAAATGGAACACACCAGTAATGGTCCAGTATGCAGTGCTTATAGCACATTGCTCTCAAGAAATAAGAATCGATGTAGTAGAAATACATCCTTGACAACTCTTTTCACTGCGATAACTACCTCCTCTTTTGTGTTAAGTTGCTAGATTAAATCAATAGCAACAAAGCAGGGGCAAGCCATCCTAATGTAATCATAAAAAAAAATAATCGATGATGGAGCACGAGGAAGAGGACGATCTTCGGGAGAAGGATCATCGGGCACTAAATCAATAGCAAATAAAAAAATAATCGATGATGGAGCACGAGGAAGAGGACGAGCTTCAGGAGAACGATCATCGGCTCTCTTCTCTTTCTTTTTTTTGCTGAAGTTAGCCGAGGGCGGAGCTGCTGCCGCGGCCGCCGCCGCCGTGGCTGTACGCTAACCCTAACCCTAGGGAACATGGAGAAACGTGGAGACGGAGAGAGAGGGCGAATGGAGGAGGCCACCTGCGCCGCCGCCGTCGCCGTGCCCTGCCGCGCCACCGATGCCGCGCCGCCCGACCGCGGCCCATCGGCCCCGCCCCGCCGCGCCCGCTGCCCGCGCGCGAACCCGGGCACGCCATGGCGGCGCGCTGGCCGCAGCCGACGCCCGGCCTGCGCCCGGCCGCCCGCGGCCCGGCCACCGCTGCCGCGCCGTCCCGCGCCGCCCCTCGCCCGAGCGCCGCCACCGCCCCCTGCTCGCTCGCTCGCGGTTTTTTTTTCCTACGGGAGGACGGGGACGGGGTCGAGGGAAACGGGAGAAGAGGAAGGGAGAATTGCTTATTTGACCCTGAAAAAAAGTTCGCTTACTTATTTGGCCCTCTTTTTTTCGAACTTGTCTATTTGGCCCTAAAGTAAAATTTTATTACTTATATGGCCCTCCGTTACTTTGAAGGTGTTAACGGTGTTAAGCGCCATGTAAAAAGACCTTTTTGCCCTGCGGTAAAAAAATAGAAAAACAAGGTGTTTCTTATTTAATATATGTTGAAAATATATATATTTCCAAAGGACAGGTATTCTATACTCGTATACGTATATACTCCTATCAAGTATTAAACGTCGTGCGCTGGGTCCGTCAACGGAGCTGACCGGGTGCATGTGTGGTGCGGCCCGTGAGCTGCATGGCAAACCCGTTTAAGAAAAACGGATCACGTGATTTGCGCCAGCTAGCTATATTTCGTATTTAAAAATTGTGGGTTGTGGTTACGGATGCATGTCGTATACTAGTATTGTTTCACTAATTAAGGTACAAAGGACAAGAATAGAGTAACTTTGCGATTTTTTTTTTTTTTACGAACAGGTGTCGGGGCCGAGCGGTGTCGAGGCCGGCGGTGTGAAGATGGGGATGAGGGGTAAAGTTGACTTTTCGCGTGTCATGGACTGTGAAACTAACGGTGAGGCCCGGTGGAAGCTAACAGAGGGCCATATAAGTAATGAAATTTCGTTTTTGGGCCAAATAGACAAGTTCGAAAAAAGTTAGGCCAAATAAGTAAGCGAACTTTTTTTTAGGGCCAAATAAGCAATTCTCCCGAAGAGGAAAGGGAGAAAAGCTCTGCTGAATCGAAGTTGAAGTCCGGTATTTATTTGTTTGCCTAGATTCTGGATGAAGCTGGAGCGAAGGTGGAAGCCAGGTAAAAGCCACGAGGAGCGGATAGAAGCTGCTTCCGGTAAATTTGGATTCTACTGATCGTGACCGTTCATTCAAGATCGATGGTCGAAAAAATTCGGATGACTTGGCCGTGACTCCCATTCGGAGCCGACGCTCCATGTATCTCTGTTGATTTTACGGTGGTTCTTAAAATTTTATTATTTAGCAATGAGAAAATGATAATTACCGATTTTTATTTTAGATTATTTTTTGTGGAAGAATTATGGGCTTGAGTTAAGATGGATGAGCTATATTTTTCTAAATTAATCGATAGAATGCAAAAAGAGGAGTTTGGAAATTATTTTTTGACTTTTTGATGATGAAGAAGGGGTATCACCAAAAATTAAGAAAAAGATTTGAACATGTAGGGTTTCATTTTAGAAGATTTTTGGTTGAAGAATTATAGGATTCGAGTTTGGTTGGATAAGATATTGATAAAACACAAATAAGAGGAAACTAAAATTATTCTTGATTTTTGGATGATGAAAAAGGGGTGGAAAATTAGGGATAAGGATTTGAATATGTGGAGTTTGATTTTTGAAGATCTTTTGTGCAAGAACTACGTAATTCAGAGTTAGAATATAACGGTCATAAACTTCCTAAGTTTATCGACAAAACGCGAATGTGAGGAATTTGAAAATTATTTTTTTATGAAAAAGGAATTAGGAAAAAAGATTTGAATATGCAGGTTTTATTTTTGAAGTTTTTTAGTTAAAGAATTATGGGATCCTGAGTTAGATTGGATAAGGTGTGAACTTCGTAAAGGAGATTATTCTAGATTTTTGGATGATGAAGAAGGGTGAAAAATTAGGGATAAAGATTTGAATATGTGGGGTACTATTTTAGAAGATTTTTGGTGAAAGAACTACATGATTCGAGTTAGGATGGATGAGATATAAATTTCCTAAGTTTATCGAGAGAACGTGAATGTGAGAAATTTGAAAATTATTTTTGATTTTTTGGATGATGAAGAAGGGGTGAAAAATACTTGAGTAGGTTCTAGAGTGGATCTAGTTTATTTGAATTTTTCTCGGAAAGGAAAAGAGATTATGTTTATCTTTTTTTGGTACGTCTCTCGTGTGCGCATAGCAATTTTCTAGATGAACAATGCACCCGCCGAGATGAACAGTACATGGCCGGTGCTTGTGAAAGCGACTGTGGAGGGGCTCGAGTCATCCGATCGTGATCCAACGGCCGGGCTTTTCCAGGCGACGTGGCCACGTGTGCGCGAGCTTGGAGGCATGATTCATATAGTAAAGATATTGGTTTGTGCGGCTTCGGATAAGAAGCTGGAAGAAGCCGAGTAGAAGCCGCTTCTGGTTAGAAGCCGGAGCGGGTAGAATCAGGCTGGGTAAAATCTGAGCCGTAGAAGGTGTCGGATACCTAGATTAGGGGGTCCTAAATTGGGGGGATTAGAGATAAGCAAACCAGTTTCACCTCTCTCTAAACCCCGAAAACCAGCAAGAAAAATCCCCGATTCCCCTCTTGTTGGGCCGGCCCATGACCAGGCCCACAGAGGCGCAAGACCCGCCACCTCGAGACACAGCCGCTCGCCCGCTCGAGGAAAAGTGACGGAAACCGCTCGAGCGGACGACCGCTCGAGACGGTGACACAAAACCGCTCGAGCGAGCAACCGCTCGAGCGAGACGGAGAACGCTTGAGCGAGCAGTCGCTCGAGTGTTCTCTCAATTATTGCCTGTCCAGAGCACGCACATGGCTACAGGGCTCGAACAGCGCCGACGTACGCCTGCTCCGCCTAACCCCATGGCTACAGTGCGTGAAATAGTGAGAAGTACGCCGGTCACTTCTCCTATTCCACCGCCCATACCCGGGATTCGAGCATGACAGGCATCACTATTACACCACGCTGAACACTATGCCGTGTACGACACCCCCTTGGAACGCGATTGGCAACTCTGCGCACCACCAAACCCGCTGCTCAGTCCCGTCGATCAGACCATTTACCCCTCGAAGCGGTTATTAACCGCTCGAGGAGTGATGACGGACGCGACCTGAGCATGGGGCGCGCAGTGCCCTGTCTTTCCCACCTCGACGGCCATACGGCGGGGTTCCCGGACGCACGTGCTCGTCTACGCCAGCGCCGTACCTCGACTACGTCAGCCCACGACCGAGAAGGACGAGCAGGCCATCATTGCCCACGCTGCTACAGGCTCAGACCGGACCAAAGGGAGCGTCTACAGTCTCGACGACTCGACATGGCGCCCGTACCTCGACGTCACGCCCACGACAGCCCTAACCACCGTGTAACCCTGAGCCTCCCCTTGGCCTATAAAAGGGGACGCCAGGGCCGTGTATAGGGCAGGCTTTTACGCATACACGTTCCCACATTTTCACACACTCATTCACGGCTAAGTCTCGCTTGTAGTCACCCCTGTACAAGCACCCCGGTGCAAGATAATACAAATCTCTCCCCTCTGCTGGACGTAGGGCATTCTTTGCCTGAACCAGGATAAACGCTTGTGTCCATCTTGCATCACCATCCGGATTAGGGAGCACGCATAGAAATTTACTCGTTGGTGTTATACCCCCCGGGGTACGAAACACCGACAGTTGGCGCGCCAGGTAGGGGTACTGCGTGTTTTTCGCTCGATTCCCGCCATTTTCCGGATGACATCACCCGTGATACGATACGATGTCCCGATCTTCACGGCGTAGGATGAACACCAGATAACTAGCTTCAGAGAAACCAAGATAACTTGCTGCAAGCAGCGATAACTAGTGCAACCCGGCAAATAAAACTCGAAGCCAACCACCGTCTTTAACCGGCAACCTGAATCGAGGATTCGCCCAACCACACTCTCAAAGAACCAACCAACACAACCTACAATCAATCGAGGAAACCTCGAAGGGAGTAGGAGCACCAATTGGGAGCGGATGAAGCCGCCGCTTCGTAAATCCCGCAAAGGAAATCACAAGAGCAAAGGGGTAGAGATCTCTCTCTGAATTTGTTAGCACGCAGCTGAACAAAAGGGGTTCTATATTCGATTATCAAAGTCTGAGATTGCAATGAGTCTTAGGGGGTATTTATACTAGCAACAGCCCTGCTAGATAGGTGGAAACACGAAATAAAATAGATAACACGGACTATGTGAATGGGCCTCCTCGAGATGCCTTCTTGGAGAGTTTCCGCGTGGCTGTTTGACTTCTGCGCAGTCTTCAATGTTTTGGCAATAACTCCATCTTGGAATCTCCAAATGACATGCGGTTTGTTGGGTTGGAAAGTTAACTTGATGAACTTTCACACCATGTGCAGCATGCTCTATGAAATATTGTAGAATGGTACAGTTTATTATAAAAACTTGAGCTTCATGCAGGCTGTTGACTATCTGACCAGCCTGCACTAAATCTGGTCGGCAGGCATTATGGAAGATTCAAACTGGTCGGCACTTGAACCATTCGAAACTAGACTCGATAAGCTTTCCAACAAGTTCTCATGAGCCTTCATAGCTTTTGTGTATCAAAAGATATGACGGATTCTTCTTGATGGTTCTGTCACGCTGGACTGGCTCGAACGTGATTCTTCTTTGTAGTCCTCTCTTGATGTGTCCATGTCATCCTCCTTGGTAAACCTGAGCAATAACAACGTGCAAGACTTAGGTAGTATATAGTTCTCATTAACATTTAAATGAATTTCATAAAGTAGCGCGTGCACCTTTTGTTGCAGTTTCTTTACTTGACTACGTGTAAACAGCCGATAGATGAGATGATCTATTGTAGGAGTCAGTGATATTTGGGTTGAACTTGGTGCATCTTGAAGTGGGGTTGGCGTGGTCGTATCATCCTCCCCTCCTTGAAAGAGAGTCGTCCTCGACTCTGAACCATCCAGGTCCAATAGTTGTGCTAGTCCAACATGATGAAATGCATTATTTTTGTTACTATCTCCTTCTTCCAGCACGGCAAGGTGTTTGAATCTGTAATCATACAAACCAAGTGGTAGTCTTGTAGGTGGAAACCAAAAGAATTTTGAATCAAGTTTAGCTTTCACCTTGAATGGATCCTGGGAAAGAAGAGTGAATGTTGAATTCTTTGGCACGGTCTTATCATCCTTCCTCCCTTCTAGAGAAAATGTCCTTTGCTTTTGTCCTCCTGAAAACAGTCCAAAGGAAGTAGAGAGTGGACGCAAATAACAACTGCTATGATCACTTATTGGAGATTGTTTATTGCCTTCTTTACAATTCACATGCATATTATTTCTTTTAGAGTGATAGACATAATTTTTGGAATTTTGTGGGACTGTAATGAGCTTTGTATATGGAAGCACAAAAAATTCTTGGAGACCACACATTTTGTTCAGGTTATCATGTTTCATCTTTGCAAAATCACATATGTCCAAAGATGGAAATGAAGCATTTTCAATGTTCGAAGAATTCTTGATACACAACTCATGCAAAGGTTCAGAAACATACCTTTCAGACTTAATGGTTCCACATGAGGATATAAAACCTTTGGATGAACAAATAAAAGAACATATTTGCACAAGATTTCTTTCTTTTAAAGAGGAATATGAACAAGGGAATAACATGGATTGTTCCAAATAGCAAGCATTAAGCAATCTCTTCATTTCATATAAAGGAAAGTAGGGTTCATAAGATGTACACATTTTATTCAACTTCAATTCGAAGACTTGTCACATGTTATGCAAAGAGCACAAGCATAAAATTTATTTACAGCATGATGTCCAATGAAGTTAAATGTAAACTTGCAACTGTATGCACTATTGAATGATTTTAGAGATGATATGTCAAGAACATTTTGAAACATTTTATTGATATCAACAGATTCATCAAGCTTGAGAAAGAACATACATTCAGCAGGTGATATTTTTGTAAAAATTTCAGCATGAGTAAACAACTTGACATGGTCAATATTATTAACATGTAAAGTAGCATATATATCAATCAAAGAATAACATTTATCTTTCATGATTGCACAATGGTTATCAACTTGCAAGATTTCAGTACTTATATCAACATGTGGATCAATCAAATCAGCACAAAGATTTTGTATACAATCAATTCCAATTGAAACAAGTGGGTCGTCAGATTTGCTCACCAATTTGTATTGCAAATTCATATCTGATATAGTTGTGTTACCTTTCAGATTTGCTGATGGTCCAGGAATGGTGGATTGTACCTCTGAAATTTTACATTTATCCTTGTCATGGTTCAGGTTTTGGACAGCAGTGAATTGCTTGTCATCAATGGCTACCTTTTCACTTCTCTCATCGAGCATGGCAATGTTATGAGCAGCTATCTCTACTGCATCTTCTTTGCACTCGACCACATCATCTTTCCACACCTGCACATTTGGAGAAATAACACTAAGAGTAGACATTAGTGGGTTAGCATTAAAATTATCCTCACATCTCTTGCCATGAAGCTCTCCCTTTTTGTGTGGTGAATCCCTTACACTCATATTCTGGATGCACTCATCCTCACTTTTGGTGGAATCACTCATCTCACTTGTATTTTCACTCACACTCATTTTGGCTATGTGGGTCTCATCCTCACATTTAGTGGAGTCACACAACTCACTCTTGTTTTCACTCTCACTCCATTTGGCTATGTGGCTCTCAATCTGACATGGGTACTGATGCACAATCACTTGAACATCTTGTGGAGCATCATATGAATATGTGCCTTCATTCATGATGTTGGTCTTTGCCATTGGGGCAGCAATGGTTGCAGTGATATCATCAAGTGTATCCTTCTCAAAGGACATTGATCTTGCCTTCATTGAGGTGGAATCATCTTCATCCACGTTGCATTCAATTTGAATATTAAGTGACATGTTGGAGCTCGCAATTTCCTCACAGTTGTCCAATAATTCATCACATGCTGCCACTGATGGCACACCACATTGTAGTATCATATTCAAGCTTGGAACAAGATTAGCTTGTAACTGCAGATTCTCGAAGCATGATGAACATCTCGGACAGATTTGTTACTTTCACTAGATGGCACTATAGAAGCATCTTTCTTCTCACATTCAGCTATGAAATTGACACTATGGTCAGCCTTCAAATTCAGATTATATGATCTCTGAAAATCTGAAATGTTTTCAATCTTTTGATCACATTTTGGCTCTGAATTTTCATCATGTTGTGTAGAAACATTCTGGACAGATTTGGAGCATATAACTTCACCACAATTGGCACTTGTACAGGGCACACAACTTGTAGCATCTTCAGCACTTGTTTTCATACAATGCAATGGTTCTTCTTGCTGAATCAATTGGACACTTTCGCAAGGGGAGACAACAACCATGACCTCATTCTTGTTGTCAAAATTCAGATTTGAATAATGTGGAACTGCAACAACTTCATTCAATTGAACACACAATGGACCAATCTTGAAATGAGGAGCATGTTCTCTAGTTTTTAAACTTGATTGATATTCTTCCATGACTTGCATAGTGGCTTCTTCTAGCTCAACTTGTGTGGCATGTGAATCAGAATTTTCTTCTTGATCTTGCTTAGAACTAAGAGAACAAGTGATGAGAATATCGTAACTTCTTCCTTCACAACTTCAGCTTGTAATTGACACCTTGGGACAGCAACTCTCTCCGGAGTTGGTGTGATATTATGATCCATAGTAACATGACAAATCTCATCACCTCCCTTATCAACTTGAGGTATAAATCTCTCTTCCTGCTGCTCAATAAAGTTCTTCTTAGAGTTGCATTGTTGATGTTCTCTTCTCTTAGCACTAGAGTCAACTGAAAAGTCTTTTGGGACAGCAGGCCCTCTCTTCTTGCATGGAGTTGAGGCTTGTTTCTCGTAGCAACAGAGGATACAATGGGCTGTAGAATAGAACACATATCTTGGCACAAACTAATGCACCTTGTGATCTTGTCTTCCTCCATCTTCACAATTTTCTTCTCTTCTCTAATTGCACAACTCAAAAGATCTTGCATGCTTCTAAAATGTTTCCCATCAATTGCAGCAGCAATTCTAGCACTAAGACCTCTCTTGAAGTATCTCATTGCATTCATGTCATCAAAAACATTTGCTCGATGCAAGGAAGAAAATAGCTTATCATAATATGCTTGGACAGATTTACTACCTTGCTTTACATTATCCAAACGACGAAGCAAAACCAACCCATACTTTCTTGAAACAAATTCCTTTCTCATGGCTTTCTTTAAATCTTCCCAATTCTTGATGAGACACTTATGTGGATATTGTTTCCACCAATCAAGAGCATAATCTTCAAATTCAAGTATGGCTCGTGATATCTTCTTGGATTCTGAAAATTCTTGAACCTTAAGTTCAATTTCCATTTTCTCTTGCCAAACAAGAAATTCCTCCGGATCGGTACTTCCATAGAATGGAAGATGGGTATATCTTCGGCCTGTCATGGTTATTGCATATGCGAAATAGCAAGCATATGTGTGGAATAGGATAATATTTCTGGAATCTCACAACCTTACCTCTCTAACCAACCGAAGCTCTTATGAAATCCCTGCGGGTTACAGGAAAAATAGTGTGTGGCGGTATCCGAGAGTGATGGTTGGGAGAATACAAGACCAGAGAATACTGATTACGGTGGCTTGTATGTGGTGCTTGGGTGGGAGTAATGCACAAGGAATACAATCTGAATTCTAGCTATTGTAAAGTTAAGTATCAATCCAAGCTATAAGTTCCCTGCCTAGTGCTGATCACAAAGTATGAAAGATGTAAATGGATCACACGCACATGCAAAGAAATTTCAGAATTGATGCAAACAAGGATTATGATTGGGATGCAAGTGTTGCGATCAGACCCAACCAAAACTTTGCACCAAACAAAGATAGCAATCTGGATGTTTAACTTGATACAAAACTTTCATCAATGATGCACTTCTAGCAAACTGATTTTGCAACTTCCTTTCGAACTTCTCTTACTTTTTTTTTTTGCACTTTTTTTTTCTTTCTTCTTTTTTTTTTGACTCACTCTTTTCTTTTATAGAACTAAACACAAGGATCAGATATAACACTAGACACTATATGATAGAAACAAAACACAACCAGTAGCTAAAACTTGATAGGATCAAAGATAACGCAAAGGATGATATAGGCTATAGAGTTTTTTTTTTGGTGGGGAAATTTTAGATATATAAAAGAGCCACAAAGAACACGCGAAGGATAATGATCAGCAACTAAACAAAGACTCTAATGGACTGCGACTTAACCGAACTCACTAAAATAACAGATTGAAACAAAGGGCTAAAACAAGATATATTTTGGCTTTTTAGTGGATAGGACAAAACAAAAATATATGTAGCTAAGGATAAAGAATCCTACCGTGGCAACTGAGGAGCTGATGCCAGATGATACGATACGATGTCCCGATCTTCACGGCGTAGGATGAACACCAGATAACTAGCTTCAGAGAAGCCAAGATAACTTGCTGCAAGCAGCGATAACTAGTGCAACCTGGCAAATAAAACTCGAAGCCAACCACCGTCTTTAACCGGCAACCTGAATCGAGGATTCGCCCAACCACACTCTCAAAGAACCAACCAACACAACCTACAATCAATCGAGGAAACCTCGAAGGGAGTAGGAGCACCAATTGGGAGCGGATGAAGCCGCCGCTTCTGTAAATCCCGCAAAGGAAATCACAAGAGCAAAGGGGTAGAGATCTCTCTCTGAATTTGTTAGCACGCAGCTGAACAAAAGGGGTTCTATATTCGATTATCAAAGTCTGAGATTGCAATGAGTCTTAGGGGTATTTATACTAGCAACAGCCCTGCTAGATAGGTGGAAACACGAAATAAAATAGATAACACGGACTATGTGAATGGGCCTCCTCGAGATGCCTTCTTGGAGAGTTTCCGCGTGGCTGTTTGACTTCTGCGCAGTCTTCAATGTTTTGGCAATAACTCCATCTTGGAATCTCCAAATGACATGCGGTTTGTTGGGTTGGAAAGTTAACTTGATGACCTTTCACACCATGTGCAGCATGCTCTATGAAATATTGTATAATGGTACAGTTTATTATAAAAACTTGAGCTTCATGCAGGCTGTTGACTATCTGACCAGCCTGCACTAAATCTGGTCGGCAGGCATTATGGAAGATTCAAACTGGTCGGCACTTGAACCATTCGAAACTAGACTCGATAAGCTTTCCAACAAGTTCTCATGAGCCTTCATAGCTTTTGTGTATCAAAAGATATGACGGATTCTTCTTGATGGTTCTGTCACGCTGGACTGGCTCGAACGTGATTCTTCTTTGTAGTCCTCTCTTGATGTGTCCATGTCATCCTCCTTGGTAAACCTGAGCAATAACAACGTGCAAGACTTAGGTAGTATATAGTTCTCATTAACATTTAAATAAATTTCATAAAGTAGCGCGTGCACCTTTTGTTGCAGTTTCTTTACTTGACTACGTGTAAACAGCCGATAGATGAGATGATCTATTGTAGGAGTCAGTGATATTTGGGTTGAACTTGGTGCATCTTGAAGTGGGGTTGGCGTGGTCGTATCAACCCGCTTCCTCGCTTCCGTTCGCCACGGTGATCTGGTTTGGGAGTCTAGAGTTCGTGTCGCTCGGCCCAGGCCACGACATGGCTCTACTCTCGATCGGTGAACCAGGAGGGGGACGCTCGTCACCCCCACGCGCTGGTGGAGCCGCGCGCCGACCGCGCCACCACGGCTCGCCACCACGTCGCCGACGCCACCAGCATCGGCATCACCACCAGCAGGCACAGGGCCTTGAGCACCCTGCTCGTGTGCCCTCCCAGCCAGACGCCACGATGCACCCAGCCGGGGTGCCAAGTGTACGGCAGGGGGTGGCACAAGGACAGGGAGTCCTTGACGTGGACCCTGACTTCACGTTCGCCACGCGCTCGCCGAGAGAGCCCGGCGTGGCGCCTCGAGCGCGCGCACGGCCGACGTCGCCCAACCTGTTGCCACACGGGCTATACCGAGCTCGGCGCAGGCTCCCGTTTGGGCTCACCAACGCCGCCACTACCTATGCCAACGCGATCCGGTCAGTCATGGGACCGCGGTAGGAGAGCCCCGGCCCCCTCCTGCGTGCCAGCATGAACTTGGAGATCGTGTGGCCTACGACGGTGGACCGCGGATTTGACAGAGCACCGGGCTCACAACGCCGCAACACGGTCGGGAATATGCGTTGCTGGATCGAGGAGGAGAGCACGGGGAGGCCCTGGACGCTGTCCAGTGCTAGCCTAGACTCCGATGACTCGGACTCAGGGTGCTATGACCCGGCTCGCGAGTGTTTTCATCTCAATGACGACGTCCCGTCGGATGAGGAGACCAGAGATGCCGCCGCCGTGGCCGTCCCTACAGCCAACCGAGCAGACGTAACGCCAGCGGTTGGGACATCGGCAGCTGGAGCTCTGCAGGTGATCGAGCCGCGTGGGCCGCCACTGCAAGCCCAAGATAACCAGCGACCTGAAGACGATGCTCGAACAGCACAATGGGCCCAGCTCAGGGAAATCGAGGCCAAGATGAATGAGGAACGCGCAAATCTGGAGCTGCTCAAGCGCGCGCTTGAGCAGAACCATCCGCCCCCTCCTCGAGCTCTTGGCGCTCGAGGAAAGGCACGAGACGTCTTCAACCGCATCGTCAACGACGGGCGACCGGAAGCGCTACCCGAGCCGGCCCACTTCCCTCGAGCAAGCCAGAATGTACTTGCGGCAGCTATGCTGCTGCGGGACATGCCGGCGCCCTCGAATCCGCATGCATTGCGGATACGAGATGAGATCCAAGGGCTCCTCCAAGTCGCGGCCGTCCAGCAGGCCGAAAGCTCGGCCTCGAGACAGCGTGAGGCAGCCCCAGAACAACCACGGCACGAGCGGGAGGGCTCCGTCCACCAGGAGGCACCCCCTCGAGATGGTAGAGCCCCTGCTCGAGAACGCATCCTCGACAACCGCGCGCCTCAAGATGCGCGTCACGACATCAACGACAACCGACGACGCAAGGCTGCGAGTGCCGAGGACCGTGGCTACAAGGCCCATCGAGGGGAGCGTTACGACAGCGACGAGGACCGGCAGGCTCCCGAGCCGCCGGGCCCTCGAGTCTTCAGTCGAGCAATCCACAACACACCGTTACCTAACCCGTTTCGACCCCCCACGAGCGTGGTCAAGTACAACGGGGAGACCAAGCCAGAGCTCTGGCTGGCCGACTTTCGGCTGGCCTGCCAGCTGGGAGGGGCTCGAGAGGATAAGGCAATCATACGCCAGCTCCCTCTGTTTCTCTCTGACACCGCTCGACGGTGGCTCGAGGAGCTTCCCCCAAACAGATCTACGATTGGGCCGACTGGTCCAGATTTTCGAGGGGAACTTCAAGGGCACCTACATCCGACCCGGCAACTCGTGGGATCTCCGTAGCGCAAGCAAAATACCACGGAATCTCTCCGGGACTTTGCTCGACGTTTCTCAAAGCCTGCGCCCGAGCGCCACACATTCCGGATCACGACGTCATCCTGGCGTTCATTTCGGGCACCACTTGCAAAGAGCTCGTGCGGGAGCTCGGGCGCACCGCCCAAAGACGGTGAACGAGCTCATGGACGTCGTCGCCGACTATCGCCGGCGATGAGGCCGTGGGAGCCTTCTTTGGCGGAACTGGGAACAGGCCCGCACCGCCCCCAGGGGACGGTGAGGGCCCGAGCAAGGACAAGAAGAAGAATCAGAAGAAGAAGAAAGGCAACCAGCAAGGCAAGCGCCCGGTCGTGGAAGACGAGGTGGCCGCGGCCCGAGCGCAAGAAGCCTAGACCCCGCCGGATGGGGGCGTCTTCGACAAGATCTTTGAAACAACCATGCCCGTACCATAAGGAGCCGGTCAAGCATAACCTCGAGGACTGCCGGATGCTTCGAGGCTACTTCAAGAAATTTGGCCTTGACAAGGACGATGGCAAGAAAGATAAAGGTGGCGAGGACCGAGCCAATGACGATGACGACAATGGGTATCCGCCCATCACCGAGTGCTACATGATCTACGGCGGCCCAACCACCCAGATGACGCGTCGAGAGCGGAAGGCCGAGCGCGGGGAGATTTTCGCCCGAAACCCGCCACGCCTCAATTCCTCGCGGTCGGATGCTCCCATCACGTTCGACCGTGATGATCATCCAGAGCACGTCACCAATCCCGGCGCATACCCTCTCGTCGTTGCCCCGATCATCCTCGACGCCCGCTTCACCAAAGTTCTCATGGATGGAGGCAGCAGCCTCAACATCATCTACATGGAGACCCTCACGCTGCTCGGCCTCATGAGAGCTCACCTCCAGCCGAGCGCCGAGGGCTTCCACGGAGTGGTCCCTGGCAAGAAAGCGCTCACGATCGGCCGCATTGACCTCCCCGTCGTCTTTGGGACACGCTCGAACTTCCGTCGAGAGGTCTTAACTTTCGACGTGCCCAGTTTCGAGGGGACCTACCACGCCATCCTGGGCAGGCCGTGCTACACCCGGTTCATGGCGATGCCCAGCTATGCCTACCTCAAGCTCAAGATGCCGGGACCAAAAGGAGTCATCACCGTCAACTCCACGTACGAGCACGCCTACCACTACGATGTGGAGTGCGTCGAGTACGGGGAATCACTGACGAACGTGATGGGGGCATCTGAAGACCTGGCCATGATGCTCGATCACATGGCGGCTGAGCCCTCTGCTCCAACACCCAAGCGACAGCCGGCAACTTCGAGCCCGCCGAAGACACCAAGAAGATCCCGCTCGATCCAAGCTCCTCGGGGAGAAGACGCTGGTCATCGCGCCTCCCTCGACGGCGCATAGGAAGCAGTGCTCGTCGACTTTCTCCGCGCAAACGCTGACATGTTTGCGTGGAGTCCCTCGGACATGCCTGGCATACCGAGGGATGTCGCCGAGCACGCCTTGGAGATCCGTCCCGGTTCGAGGCCTGTCAAGCAACGCCTGCGCCGCTTCGACGAGGAGAAGCGCAGGATCATCCGCGAGGAGGTCGAGAAGCTCGAGAAAGCCGGATTCATCAAGGAGGTACATCATCCCGAGTGGTTAGCTAATCCTGTTTTGGTAGAGAAAAAGAATGGAAAAATGAGGATGTGTAGATTACACTAGTTTAAATAAAGCATGTCCCAAAGTCCCATTTCCTTTACCTCGAATAGATCAAATCGTTGATTCCACTGCGGGTTGCGAAGTACTTTCCTTTCTCGACGCCTACTCTGGCTACCACCAAATCAAAATGAGGGAGTCCGACCAACTCGCGACTTCATTCATCACCCCCATGGGCATGTATTGTTATGTCACAATGCCCTTCGGCCTTCCAAACGCCGGGGCAACATATCAGCGCTGCATGCTCCATGTCTTCAAAAAACACATAGGAGAGACCGTCGAGGCCTACGTCGATGACATCGTTGTCAAGACTCGAAAAGTAGAAAACCTTGTCGCGGACCTCAAGTTGACGTTTGGATGTCTCGGGCTAAAAACATCAAGCTGAATCCACGAGAAGTGTGTCTTTGGTGTGCCTCGAGGCATGTTGTTAGGGTATATCATCTCCCGGCGCGGCATCGAGGCCAATCCCGAGAAGGTCGCGGCCATCATGAGAATGGGGCCAATTCGAGACGAAAGGGGTGCAAAAGATCACTTGGATGCCTAGCTGCACTCGGTCGGTTCATTGCGCGCTTGGGAGAAAAAGCCTTGCCTCTGTACCGGCTCCTCAGAAAATCCGAGCACTTTGCATGGACACCTGAAGCAGAGGAGGCCCTCTCGAAGCTGAAGAGCATGCTCACATCTCCTCCTGTGCTCGTGCCGCCTCGGCCGGCTTGAGACGGCATACCCGCCGAATCCCTCCTCCTCTATGTTGCCGCATCCACTCAGGTGGTCAGCACGGTCATAGTGGTCGAGAGGGGGAAGAGGGGCACGCGCTCCCCGTCCGGCGGCCGGTGTATTTCATCGTGAGGTGCTCTCGGATGCCAAAACTCGGTACCCTCAAATCCAAAAACTGCTCTACGCAATCGTCCTCACCCGACGAAAACTCAAAGCACTATTTCCTAAGCCACCCGGTGACGGTAGTGTCATCATTCCCACTTGGCGAAATTATCCAAAACCGGGAAGTAGTGGGTCGAATCGCTCAGTGGTCAGTCGAGCTCATGGGCGAGACCATCACTTACGCCCCACGAAAAGCTATCAAGTCTCAATCTTGGCTGATTTCATCACCGAATGGACCGACATCCAACTCCCCCGGTCCGAGATCCAGCCGAGTTTGTGGACCATGTATTTCGACGGGTCACTTATGAAGACAGGAGCAGGCGCGGGCTTGCTCTTCATCTCACCCCTCGGAGTACACATGCGTTACGTGGTGCGCATCCACTTTGCCGCCTCGAACAACATGGCAGAGTATGAGGCGCTCGTTACCGGGTTGCGCATTGCCATCGAGCTTGGGGTCCGACGCCTCGATGCTCGAGGCGACTCGCAGCTCGTTATCGATCAAGTGATGAAAGCCTCGAGCTGCCATGATGAAAAGATGGAAGCATACTGCAATGAGGTGCGCAAGATGGAAGCCAGCTTCCATGGTCTCGAGCTCAACCACATCCCAAGGCGCTTCAACGAGGCTGCGGACGAACTGGCCAAAATCGCTTCATCTCGGGCGCCGCTACCCCCAGACGTCTCCTCGAAAGATCTTCACGAGCCATCCATGAAGTAGGACTCGGGGGCTGGGGCAGGACCAGCCGTTGAGCCTGCTCCTACGACCGAACCCCCCTCGACGGGGGCCACAGTCATGGAGATCGACCAGGTTACGAGCCTACCAACTGACTGGCGTGCACCATTCCTCGAGTATCTCATTCGAGGGGAGTTGCCAGAAGATCGAACGGATGCGAGGCGACTAGCTCGTCGAGCCAAAACTTACGTCCTTTACGGGGACGACAGAGAGCTCTACCGCCGCAGCCCGACCGGTATACTTCAACGGTGTATCTCGATCGAAGAAGGCAGGAAACTGCTCAGAGACATGCACTCGGGGGCTTGTGGCCACCACGCTGCGCCAAGAACCCTTGTCGGGAACGCATTCCGTCGAGGCTTCTACTGGCCCACTGCAACTGCTGACGCCATCAAGCTTGTTCGAGCGTGTGAAGGATGCCAATTCTACGCCAAGCAAACGCATCTTCCAGCACACGCACTCCAGATGATCCCCCTCACATGGCCATTTGCGGTCTGGGGGCTCGATCTGGTCGGACCCCTCAAAAAGACGACGGGAGGCTACACCCACTTGCTCGTGGCCATCGATAAGTTCACCAAGTGGATCGAGGCCAAGCCCATCACTAACATCCGCTCGGAGCGAGCGGTCGAATTCTTCACCGACATCGTCCATCGCTTCGGAGTCCCCAACGTCATCATTGCGACAATGGCACCCGGTTCACGGGCAAAAAGTTCTTGGACTTCTGCGATCGGTACCACATCCGTGTGAACTGGTCGGCGTCGCCTACCCTCGAACTAATGGCCAAGTCGAACGCGCAAATGGCATGATCTTGCAAGGTCTAAAGCCAAGGATTTTCAAACGCTTGAACAAACACGGCAACAAGTGGGTAGCGAACTCCCATCTCGTCCGGTGGAGTGCGGACGACCGAGAGTCGAGCCACCGGGTTCACCCCATTCTTCTTGGTCTATGGGTCCGAGGCCGTCCTCCCCACCGACCTCGAGTACGGGTCCCTCGACTCAAGGCCTACAACGAGCGGACTAATCGGGAAAGGCCGGCAAACGCCATCGACCAAGCAGAAGAGGCTCGAGACACGGTGCTCCTACACTCTGCGCGCTACCAACAAAAGCTACGGCAATATCACGAGAAGAATGTGCGCAAGAGGGATTTCAAGGTCGGCGATCTCGTGCTCCGTCGACGCCAAGATAACAAGGGGCGCCACAAGCTCACTCCTCCTTGGGAAGGTCCGTTCATCGTGGTCAAGGTGCTGAAACCGGGGACGTACAAGTTAGCCGACGATGCCTTGCACATATTTCGTCTAAATGTACCGCTAGTATGAATAAATAAGTCAGTTTCTTACTTGTTGTTCATACACAAGGTGGGCTCGACTTTGTTTCCACAAAGTCAAGCCCCCCTCGGGGGCTAGACCAGGGGGGGGACCCCCCTGAAGTCCTCGAAAAAATGCACCTAGTTTTTTCAAAAACAATGCTCGACATAATCTTTCCCCTCCTCGCCTCGAAATTTTTCGTAAGCTAAGTATTTGCGTCACCTCGAGCTCGTCGAGCCAGGGCGATCGAGCACAAGGCTTCCCACACTTCCGAGCTACGGCACCCTAACTCATCCCCTCTCGAAGTGGTTCGAGCGCAGCGCCAACACTTAGCTAAAATGAAATAAAGGCAGGAAGCGCAAAGGAAAAATTAGAGCATAACGATTATAAACATCCGGGTATCACGATTTAAGGCCACTCGGGTATCACGATTTAAGGCCACTCGAGCCATTTCCATAAAAATACTTGTTTTCTTACAAGGGCCTTGTTGCCCAGATTTCGGCTCGCAGACCAGCCAAAAACTACTCTACATCAGGCGGGAGGACTTCTCGCAGTAGATCGCCTCCAAGACGGGCGCCCGGCTCCTCAGCCTCGGCCTTGAGCTGCTCGATCCGGGGGTTGACCCCTTCTTCTTGCTCACCCTCGGCGTAGGTGAAGCCGCTCGCAACGGCCTCCATCCCGGCTCGGGCGTCCTCCCTCGAGATGCTAAACCCCGAGTAGAAGATAGCCATCGTCCGGCGCGCGGCGAAGACGAGGGCATCTCGGACACGGCCCCGCAGATAGGCGATGAACTCGACAACTCGGTTGGCGTAGCCGCGGCCGGCGTCGGCCCCTCGATGTCCACCACGGGCGCGAAGCCCCAGTTGGCGCTGAGGGTGTCGATGGCGCCGGTGATGCGGGCTTTGGACGAAACCTCGCCATCAAGCAACGCCTGGGTCAGCCTTGCGTCCTCATGCGCCGCCACCAGGTCCGCCTCCAAACCTGAAAAAGGACGACAAGAATCAAGTACTCAATCAAGTGCTCGAGCAAATCGTATGAATCACGCACGAAAAAAGGACTAAAGGACTCGAGCACTTACGGGTACAGCGGGTCGAGAGCCCTTGCTCGCGCTCGAGCGCCCGCGCGAGCTCAGTTTCCTTCCTATGGAGGGCACACTCGACGTCGCGCTTTTCCGTCCGCAGCTCCTCATAAGCCTTGCCGGCGCCCTGGATGGCGAGGTCCTTGTCCGTCACCACACGACGGAAGTTGACCACCTCCGTCTCGGAGACCGCTCGCCCGCTCTTTCTCCGCTTCGAGCGCGGCGGCAAGGGCCTCCTTCTCGCGGTTTCCGGGTGACCACCGCCGCAATTCCTTTGCAAACGCCTCGACGTTGGCCTTGTCCTTCTGGAGCTGCTCCATGTCTCGGCATTTGGCCTTGTAGCCCTGCAGCGCCTTAGCTGCGTCCTTCTTGAGCTGCTCGAAGGCTTCGTGCAGCTGCGCGTACTTCTGACGAGCGGTCTCGGCCTCCTGTGCGGCTTGGGCAAGCTTCTCGCCCGCATCCCGCTGTGCCACCTCAGCCTCCTGCGCCACCCGAGCAAGCTCATCTTGAGCCTTCTTGGCGTCCTCCTTGGCGGCGTCCAGGGCGGCATTAGCCTCTCGAAGGAGCCGAGCAAAGCGGTGCCACTCGCCCTCAGCCTCCTGCCCCATCCGCACGTACCGCCGGATCTCGTGCTCGCTCTCTTGCGTGGCACGGACATGCACGGATTTGGCATAAGAGCGACTCTGCGTCGCCTGAACCTCGAAGGGGAAATGTTAGAACATAAAACGCGATAGACCAAAAGGGCAAGCAACCGAACTCAAGGGCACTCACAGAGAAAAGCTGGGGCATGTCCTCCGAAATGAGCGACAAAGCAGTCTTCAAGGCGCTTTCGAGCCATTGCCGGCGCTCCTCGGCCTCCACGTGCGCCTCAAGCTCCTTCTGATCGTTCATCACGATCGGGGGCGCCTCGTGGTCAAGGGGGTCGGAGAGCAACAGCGGCGGCCTCTCCCAAAGAGGGAACTCCTCCCGCATCTCCTTGTCAATGGAGGAGTGGAGTCTCCTCACCGCCTCCAGGTCGACATCCGCCGTCACCACCCGCTCGGCCAGGGTAGGTGGGCGTTGCGGCTGACTCCAGGAGGAGGACGCCTCTTGGGCGAGCGCCCGCGCCTCAATCCGCCTCCGCTCCTCGATAGAGACGTCAGTGGGCTCGGTGGGACCAAGGCCGACCGACCGCATGTGGCTGTCAACGATGGCCGCCGCCGTCAGCTTCCTTTGGGCCTCCTCCCACTGGTCGGCGTCGGTCATGACCTCGAACCTCACCTCGCCCGTCTCCGAGTCGGGCATGAGGTGGGGCACCAGGTCCCCCAACAGCTCCAGAGGCTGCGGCGGCGCCTGGTACGGCACCAGATGGAGCTCTCGCTCGACGTCCTGGCGCTCATCGCCACCCGTGACAGAGGGCTGCTGCACCACTGGCTCCGCCTGCTGCTCCACCAGTGCCGCCTGCTGCTCCGCTTGCAACTAACGCTCTTCGCCGCCTGCGGCGGCAGACTGCACCACCGGCCCCGCCTGCCGCTCCACCGGCTCCTCCGCCTTCTCCTCCTCTTGCGTGACGGTGGGGCGCTCCTCGAGCGCCCCTCTCGGCGGCGGCTTGGGCCTCCCCGTCCTCGACCCTCCGCGCCGGAGGAGTCGACCTCCATATCCCGAGGAGGGGTTGGGGCTCGGCTCGGGCGAGGCTCGAGGCACCGTTCCCGCCTCCCCGCATCTCCACATCCTCAGCCGGCCGATCGGTGGCTGCTGGCGTTTCCTCCTCCTCCTTCTCCCTGCGCTCCTCCTCAAGCTGGCGCAGGCCGATTGGCCAAGAGGACTTGGCGCCCGAGCTCGGACTCTCGTCTTCGAGCATGATGGGCTGCTGCTCCGACCCAGCCCCCGTCGCCGGAATAGAGGCCGCCGGCTCAGGCGCCATCGCCCCTTGGTCGCCCGCCGCCGCGTCACCCAGCGCGCCTGACGACGTCGGGGTCTCGAGCGGGAGGGCAGTCGAGGCCGTGGTGGTGGTGGCGTCCTCCTCCCCCGTAGCCTTGGTCACGGCCCCGGCACCTGCACGGGACGCAGCTGCCATCAGCCTACCACGCCTAAGTGCATCCTTGGCCCGCTCTAACCAAACTGGAGTAGAAGGAGGAAGGGTCACTCCACCTGGCATCGACGGGGTGCCGCTCGACCCTCCTGTGGTCCTCAGCCTCTTAGTAGGCAGCATGGGGGGGAGGGACGGTAACGTCTGCAGGGGGCGCTTGGTCCTGAAAGAAAGAGAAAAACAAAAATTACTACGACGAGACGTTCACACATAAGCGAAAAGGACGACAGGAGGTGGGTCGATTGAAAAGCTTACCCCGCGGTCGAGGTGGCGCTGCCCGAGCCACCCGGCCTGCTCAAAGCGCTCGGGGGCTGTCGAGCCTCAGTCGCCCCCCTCGAGTCACTCGAGGACTTGGGGGCCTCGAGCCCGCCGCTTGCGCCGCTCGGGGGCTTCGAGACCCTGGCAGCCGCCCCCGTTCTGGCCGACTCCTTGGCCGGGTCGGGCACGATGTCCCTTACGGGATCCTGGGTCCTGCGGGTCGAGGTCCGCTCGGCCGGCGGTCGTTGGAAGGAGCCGGCGTTGCTCGCCGGGCTGCGCAAAAGTTGAAGTGCGCACATTTGCAGCCTCATGCTGCCGGGTGTGCGCGCCCGTTGAAGAAGAATGATGGCGGGAGGAAGAGTCCCGCCGCGTCGGAGATGGCGCCCGCCCGCCATGGCTAGAGCGGCGGGGCGACTCCTCTCGCCGCCCTGCTTGAGCCGGCGACGGCGAGCGAGCGCGGTGGCTGGAGCGTTGAGACGCCCCCCCGCTGCCTTGCCTGGGCCGGCGACGGCGCTCGAGCGCCGCGGCTCGACGACTCCTCCTGCTGGCCTGCCTGAACCAGCGACGAGTCGTCGCGCAGAAGGCCTGGCGCCAAAGCTAGCTCCTGCACGCGAGAGCGAGGAGGCGTCAGGGCTCGGGTGGCGGTGGCGCCATCGCTGTCGGTCGCCTCGTCGTCTTCCCCGTCGTCATCGCCCTCGTCCTCGTCGGTCGACTCGAGACTAGAGCTCCAGTCGGTCGGGTCCGCCGCCAGACGTATTTCACGCGCCCGGCGGCGCCTAGCCTTACGCTTCTGAGTCTCCTCTAAGTCACGAGCCTTCTTTGCTCTCTCTTCCCTTTTTGAGGGCACGGCGGCGTGTTCTCGTTCACCCCTCAGGCGTCTTACCTCGCGGACGGGCGCGTCCTCCTTCACCGGGGGCCTCGACTCCGCGTGGTCGTTGATATTCTGGAAAAAAAAAGAAAGAGAGAAAGGACAGGCCTCGATAAGGATCGCTCGAGTAAAAGAAACGACAAAAGAGGATCTCGAAAAAAACTCACAAAGCCCAGCAGGTTGAAGGCCGGACGCATGCGGAAGAGGCCGACTTGGTTCTCGCCGAAGTTCCTCCCGCCGTCAATCGCGTCGCGCACCCGAGCCACGATTGTGGCGACCGGGAGGGGCGCGTCCGACATCCTGCTGGCCGCGAGCGCCGCAGGATCGGCGTCCTCCGTCATCTGGTCGAGCCGTAGCGGGCGCTCGGCGAGCGGAAGCACCCGGCGGCTGTGGAACTCGGCAACCACGTGCGCAATGTTGAAGAAGAGGTTGCCGGACCTCCGGTTGCGGAGGCTCGAAATGGCGTTGAGCAGGGAGTCCATGCGGGGCTGGCGCGCCTGCGGCTGGCCGTGCGTCCAGTTGAAACCGGGCGCGGTTAGCACGGCGCCGGTGTATTCCGGGAAGAGGCCCTCCTCGTTGCGGAGGTAGAACCATTCTCGGTCCCAGCCGGCGTTGTTCGACGTCCACGCGCCGGATAGCCAGCACTCCTTCCTCTTCAGCCCGATCGAGCAGGAACCCGCTCGAACGTAGCGGCGGACCTTCGGTTTCTTCTTCTTCTCCTCTTCCTCCTCGTTCTCCTCTTCCTCCTCCTCGTCACCGTCATCACCGTCGTCGTCGGCGGCCTCCTTGTCCTTCACCGCCTTGGTAAAGAGCGTTGCCTTAAAGATGTGGGTGAACGGGTCCCCTTTGCGGCGCCATACCCGGTGTACCCCTCACACACGGCGGCGTAAGTAGCCGCGAGCGAGATGGAGTTGGGGTTGAAGTGCTTTGGAGCTCAACCCCGAAATGGTGGGGAGCGCCCGCATGAAGCGGCTCGGCCGCGCACCAAGTCCCCGCCGGTGGAACCTGATAAAACTCAGGATGTAGCCCGGCGGGGGATTGGGCTCGAAGTGGTCGTCGTCCGGCACCCGCCACTCCGGTGACCCCTCCGCCGGATTGGGCGGAAGCAATCCGCCATTGACCAGGTTGATCGCATCGCCTCGGTCACCGAGGACCGAGGCCACGGAAGCGCCTCCTCCATCACCACCGGCGTGGGAGGCTTGGCAGCCTCCTTGCCCTCGCCCTTGCCTTTCCCACCGGCGCCCGACCCGAGCCACGGACCCGTCTTCCCGACCGACCTCCTCATGTCGGCGACGGGAGCGGGGTGGTGGAGCAACGACGGCGGCGAGCACGAGGAACGGTGGCGCGGGAACGGTGGCGCGAAAGCGTGCACGGTCGTGGGCTAGAGCGGCGCTGGCGGTCGCGGGCGGCGGCGGCGGCGATTGCAGATTACGGTGGCGGCGGATTGAATCTAGAGCGGGGCGCAACTGACGGCAGGAGCGGCAGGGAAGGCGAGAATGCGGGGAAGAAGAACCGGGGGCCTACTCCTCCATATTTATAGATTACGCCATCCAACGGCCGCGCGCCTAGATTACACCGGTCCGCGTGAATCGCATCCAACGGCCTAGATTACGCCATCCAACGGCCGCGCGCCCCCGACGGACTCGACGAAAAACGGTAACCGCATTTATTGCCCTGACAAACCGCCACCTACCTCCACTTACATGGCGCACGCGTCGCGAGACGGAGTGGAACCGTCGCCAAGCCACGATCACCACGATGCGCCGGTTTCCGCCTAAAAAGGCGCGCCGCTTGCAACGGACGGGACGTCTCGACAGACGGTCCCTTACACGGTAAGAAACCCAGGGACCCCGGTCCCACAAGAAAGTCTCGAGGGAGCGGAGGCTGACCCACGGACGGGTTCGAACAGCCGCCCTCGAGCACCGAGTTAGGGCGCCTATGGGAAGGAACCCTCGAAAGGTTCCGCTCGAGAACGAACCCTCGAACCCGGATGGCGTGTCCAAGGCGGGGCACTAGGTATCCAAGAGATCCGTCGACGGGAGGCACTCGAGCCGCCGGTCCCCTCGAACGGGGCCGGTCCTCGGAAACTAAGCGCCCGGCTCTAATGAGAGCGCCCCCGGGCCACGAAGCCGTCTCCCTCGAAAGGAGGCGAGCTCTCACTTGGACTACCCGCCATCGGCTCACGGGGGTATGGCGCTCGCTCGGTCGCGAGTAGTGTCGACCTCTCACCACTTGGATCTGATCCAAGAGATCCGGCGGAGGCGGATCATGACTCCGGCCCGGCCATTCGAGGCTCGGGGCTCGAGTCACATAAACAACCTCCTCGACACGGGAGGAACAGGAAATACTCGGGGACTCGAAGAGTAATTGAATCTCCTGCCCCGAGCTGCTACAACTCCAGTTAATAATACTCTTACGCAAAACCATTCATCTCAAAGCCCCCATGAGGAGCCTCATTCCTCTGGGGCCTCGGGGGCTACCCCCGCGGGGGACGCTCGCGCGCCCCCCACGGAGAAAGGACGAAATGACTCCTCGAAACAACGTGACCCTAAGTCTAGGTACTTCAACTCCACTTCATCATCCCTTACTTGAAGTTGTTTCACAATCAAGCAAGGGCTCGGGGGCTACTGTCGGATACCTAGATTAGGGGGTCCTAAATTGGGGGGATTAGAGATAAGCAAACCAGTTTCACCTCTCTCTAAACCCCGAAAACCAGCAAGAAAAATCCCCGATTCCCCTCTTGTTGGGCCGGCCCATGACCAGGCCCACAGAGGCACAAGACCCGCCACCTCGAGACACAGCCGCTCGCCCGCTCGAGGAAAAGTGACGGAAACCGCTCGAGCGGACGACCGCTCGAGACGGTGACAAAACCGCTCGAGCGAGCAACCGCTCGAGCGAGACGGAGAACGCTCGAGCGAGCGTCGCTCGAGTGTTCTCTCAATTATTGCTGTCCGAGCACGCACATGGCTACGGGGCTCGAACAGCGCCGACGTACGCGCTGCTCCGCCTAACCCCATGGCTACAGTGCGTGAAATAGTGAGAAGTACGCCGGTCACTTCTCCTATTCCACCGCCCATACCCGGGATTCGAGCATGATAGGCATCACTATTACACCACGCTGAACACTATGCCGTGTACGACACCCCCTTGGAACGCGATTGTCAACTCTGCGCACCACCAAACCCGCTGCTCAGTCCCGTCGCTCGGGCCATCTACCCCTCGAAGCGGTCATTAACCGCTCGAGGGATGATGACGGACGCGACCTGAGCATGGGGCGCGCAGCGACCTGTCTTTCCCACCTCGACGGCCATACGGCGGGGTTCCCGGACGCACGTGCTCGTCTACGCCAGCGCCGTGCCTCGACTACGTCAGCCCACGACCGAGAAGGGCCAGCAGGCCATCATTGCCCACGCTGCTACGAGGCTCGACCGGACCAAAGGGAGCGTCTGATCCTCGACGACTCGACATGGCGCCCGTACCTCGACGTCACGCCCACGACAGCCCTAACCACCGTGTAACCCTGAGCCTCCCCTTGGCCTATAAAAGGGGACGCCAGGGCCGTGTATAGGGCAGGCTTTTACGCATACACGTTCCCACATTTTCACACACTCATTCACGGCTAAGTCCCGCTTGTAGTCACCCCTGTACAAGCACCCCGGTGCAAGATAATACAAATCTCTCCCCTCTGCTGGACGTAGGGCATTCTTTGCCTGAACCAGGATAAACGCTTGTGTCCATCTTGCATCACCATCCGGATTAGGGAGCACGCATAGAAATTTACTCGTTGGTGTTATACCCCCCGGGGTACGAAACACCGACAGAAGGTGAAATCTGATGGCTGTAAAATTTGTGATGACGTGTACAGGGCCTCCTTCCTAGAAGCCATTCCTCTTTGTATTTGTTAAATTCACTTATATAAGGTGGTTCGAGTTAAAAATATCAAGAGTAGAAACTAGAAAGGGAAACGCATAGGTATTAGAATAGTGCAATTAACATATTATAGCACATTAACAATAACAACATACATTGCATATTTACTCTAGACTGAAAGGTTAATGTCCTCAGATTAATTTACAAAAGAAGTAGGAGCGCATGTGTTGAATAGTTGAATATAAAAAGACCAAATGGTAAACTGAGATCTTATGCCTCAATCCAAAATAAGCGCATGTTTATTTTCGTCACTAGATTAATATTTTTATAGCAAACTTGTTAAGAGATATAAATTTTAATATTATTTTCTAAAAAATAGTAAAAATTGATATTCTCTCCGTCCCAAAAATAGATGTTTTATAGGATTTGTGTGAGTCAAACTTTTAAACTTTGACTAGGTTTGTAGAAAATATGTGTAACATTTATATCTTCAAAAAACTATTATAAAAATATTCAAATATCTATAATGGTATTAATTATGCATTATAAATATTAGTATTTTTAAATATATAGTTGATTAAAGTTAACAAGGTTGACTTCTTAAAAAGCGAGAATGACATCTATTTTAGAATGGAGGGAGTACTTCTTGTTGACTCCTCAAAATACAAGATGAACACTTATTTGAGGATATAGGAAGTATCAAGGTTCTCCGTGCATCTAAAAAACTTACAATTCAAGCACGGTGACACGTTTTAGTTGCTCAAGTTTGACTAATTATAGATAAAAATATTAATATTTATATTAATTATGAAATGTGTTTTCATAATAAATTGATTTAGAATCATAATTTGGAATATTATATCTTCATTAGAAACTTGGTCAAATGTGAACTACCTTTTGTGGTACACAACACATAGTTGCATGTTTTGTTAAACACAAAGTATTTTCATACTATGTAGCATGCGTGTGCGTTCTTAATTTCTATTTTCATACTATTTAGTTGTCCCGTAGCAACGTATAGACATGTTATCTAGTATGAAAATAAGAACAAAAACTTGATACATGCAAAAGGATTATCTGAAAGGATCAAGATGCAAAAGAGGGGGTGAATTGGGCTAATTCTATAAATTCTTGCGAAACTAAACCTACTAGCCCATAATTCATCCCTCGGTGACTGTTCCTAGTGAATCGTCCTAAAAAAGTTTTGCACCCTAGGTTACAATCCTATTCTAGCATGGCAATTATAGAAATATAATTGCAAGAATGCAAATGCTAGAAAGTAATTGCGGAAAGTAAAGGAGCAAGGAACACGGCGATGTTTTTCTGAGGTATCAGAGAGTCTCCACTCTCCACTAGTCCTCGTTGGAGCAACCGCACAAGAGTATAGCCCCCCCTTGATCTGTAGGGCTGATTCTTCATCGCTCCGATGCGGTGAATCGCCAAGAGCCGCTCACAAGATGAGTTGGGTCATCCACAAGCCTCCGCCGAATGATCACCAAACTCCCAATCAGCACCAAGTCGTCTAGGTGATGGCGATCACTAAGAGTAACAAGCACAAACTCTCACTTGACTACAGCAACCCTAATGAGATTGACGGATGCACACTTCATCACTCTTTCAATCTCGCATGAGAAGCCTACACCATGGATTCGCGAATCACTAGCAACTCATGAGCTTCTTGCTCTCTCAAGCTCTCAAACAGCAAAAATCGAGGGTGCAGGACGCAGCAAACGCAAGAGCCGGATCCGTCGCAGACACCGATTCAAACTTGAAACTAGCTGTTACAGGCGCCAGACGCGTCTGACGCCTGGCCACCGGACGCGTCCGGCGGTCAGCTTGTGTAACATCCTAGATGTTAATAACAGCTAATACTTAATTGAGTACTAGGTTAAAGCATAATAATTGAGCATCATGGCCTAAATGCATTCATGTTTTAATAATATCTTTTATGTGGTGCTTGGTTTTATACATGAAATGATGATGCTTGACTAAGGTTTTATTTAAGTTCCTATCATTTATGTGCTTTTGCAAGTAATTTTAAACAAACTAATTAAAACTTTTGTCTTCTATGGGATACTTTGCAAATAATGTGAGTTAGGTCAACCTTGATATGCTCTAAGTAAAATAAATTTATTTTTCTAGGTTGCTTGTGCTCCTTAGATGATGTTTGTGATAAACAACCCACAAGATAGAAAAATAAATCAAGCTCAATTCTTTTATAAAACACTACTTTCAGAAAACCTATTTTTACCCCTTTTATCTAGTTCAAAATCTACAAAGAATTTGGGGTTGGTTCAAAAAGGAAGTTTGCGGGTCCTGTCGAGAGATACAATGTTAGTGTGCAAAGTTTTTAAAGTTTCAAAAGAGAATTTCAAATGAATTTGGAAATACTATTTTCCAGCAATTGTCCCCCTTTGATTTTAAAATCATATCTTAAAACGCATGCATATTTTGGGGTGAAAGCATCTACCCCTTGATGTGGGTTTCGATGATTGATGACAATATTAATTATCATGACTAACGTGTGATTTGCGTAAACCGTAGTTAGGACATGGTAATGGGATCGAGCAATATGGTTTTCATTCCCCGACGATGGAAATCGTTTCGGGTTTCAAAGGATGGACGACAAGGTTAAGGACGGTTAGTTCCGATTGTCGATGGTGTTGAGTGACATCGGATTAGTCATTAGGACTTTGTTTTCTCTTTTGGCCATACTATTAAGGGGAGTACAAACGGGTAGTTTGACCTAGGTAAGTATAATAGTTTAGGTGTGGTGCACACTTGTCAAACATAGCGCTAGGTGGCTCCGTTTTAGTCCTGAGGTTGCCTGGAGTCATTTTCGCATTTGGAAATTTGTTAGCAAATTGCAGTCAAACATTTTCAAATCAAGATTTGACTTGGTCAAATCTGGTCAAAATAGGGACTAGATGTAATCAAATGAAAAAAAATTTGAATACCATTGTTGTACAACTCACCAAGATGAACATTTGTTGTATAGGTCATTATGTGTTTGCAAACAATATTCATATAATCTTGAATCTCACACAAACTATATGAATATGAAACTAAGTGTGAGACTAGTGGATTTTGAAGTGCAGTTTGCAAACACTTTCTCAAATGCAAAAATGGTCTACATATGAATTGTTCGTCTTGATGAGGGGACCAATCTTTCCATTCATGACTTTCCAAGCGAGGCCTTCTAGGGTTTCGAAAACCGGGTTTACGCTCAAACTTTTTGAAATTTGAAATTTGAAATGTCGTGACCTCGTCAAAATGAAATGTGGACCTATGTAACAAATGTGCATCTTGATGAGGTTGACATTCTTTCTATTCGTGACTTTTCCATTTGAGACCATTTAGGCTTCAGTCAAAGCGCCTTTTGCGCATAATCAAAGAGTTGACTTGGTCAACCCCACTCAAATTAGGGTCCAAATGACCTCAAATGGAAACATTTTGTATACGGTGTTTGTACAACTCATCAAGACCGACATTTGTTACACAGGTCATTTTCACATTTGGAAATTTAGTAGCAAACTGCAGTCAAAACTTTTCAAATCCAGGATTTCACTTGGTCAAACCTTGTTAAGATAGGGGCTAGATGGACTCAAACAAATAAATTTTTAATAACATTGTTGTACAAATCACCAAGAAGAACATTTTCTCGTATAGGTGATTTTTGCATTTGAGAAAGTGTTTGCAAACAAGATCTTGATAAAATCTTGAATCTCACACAAACCGTATGAATCTAAGTGTGAGACTAGTGGATTTTGAACTGCAGTTTGCAAAAACTTTCTCAAATCAAAAAATGGTCTACATATGAATTGTTCGTCTTGACGATGGGACCAATCTTTCCATTCATGACTTTCCAAGCCGAGGCCTTCTAGGTTTCGAAAACCGGGTTTACGCTCAAACTTTTTTGAAATTTGAAATTTGTAATGTCGAGACCCCGTCAAATCAAAGTTGACCTTTGTAACAAATGTGCATCATGATGAGCTTGACATTCTTTCTAATCGTGACTTTTCCATTTGAGACCATCTAGGCTTCGATCAAAGTGCCTTTTGCGCGAGAATCGAATAGTTGACTTGGTCAACCTGCTCAAATTAGGGTCCAAATGACCTCAAATGAAACATTTTTGTATATTTTGTTTGTACAACTCATCAAGATGACATTTGTTACAAAGTTAATTTTCGCATTTGGAAATTTGGTAGCAAACTGCAATCAAACCTTTTCAAATCCAGGAAGTGTAAAATTTTGGAATATCATTGTTGTACAAGTCACCAAGGCAAACATTTGTTGTATACGTCATTTTTGCATCTCAGAAAGTGTTTACAAACAGTATTGATAAAAGTTTGAATCTCACACACACTATGAAACTAAGTGTGAGACTAGTGGATTTTGAACTGTAGTTTGCAAACACTTTCTCAGATGCAAAAATGGTCTACATATGAATTGTTTGCCTTGACGAGGGGACAAATATTTTTATTCATGACTTTCTAAGCTGAGGCTTTCTAGGGTTTCGAAAACCGGGTTTACGCTCAAACTTTTTGAAATTTGAAATTTGAAATGTCGAGACCCTATCAAATGAAATGTTGACCTTTGTAACAAATGTGCATCTTGATGAGCTTGACATTCTTTCTATTCGTGACTTTTCCATTTGAGACCATCTAGGCTTCGATCAAAGCGCCTTTCGCGCAGAATCAAAGAGTTGACTTGGTCAACCCTACTCAAATTAGGGTCCAAATGACCTCAAATGAAACATTTTTGTATATGGTGTTTGTACAACTCATCAAGACGACATTTGTTGTAAAGGTCATTTTCGCATTTGGAAATTTGGTAGCAAACTGCACTAAAATCTTTTCGAATCCAGGATTTGGCTTGGTCAAACTTGGTCAAAATAGGGACTAGATGGACTCAAATGAAAAAAATTTGATTATCATTGTTGTACAAGTCACCAAGATGAACATTTGCTTAAGCCTTGCATATCATTACTTTCCGCATGTACTTGCTCGGTTCCACATGGACTCACCCTTGCTATAGTTTTCTAGCAAGGTGCTTTCGAAAGAAGGATAAAGAGATTGAGATGTCGAAGTGCTAGGCATACGAGCCCCAGTCAACGAGTCCACGATAAGTATGGGGCCATGATGAGAAGTTTTAGCCAACGTTCCGCGTTACTCGATGGTTGTAAGTGTTATAAGTATGTATTCATAATATATAACATTGTTTTATGTGATATAGTTATTCTTTTGTTATATGTGTGGACATCTAGGGCTCATATATGACGACTCTCGGTCTTGTTGGAGAGCCTAGTCGTGCTAAAATTGCACCTCATGGACTCGGACATGTGCCTCCATAGTTCAAACTTTTGACTCCAACATGTGCCTCCATAGTTCAAACTTTCTATTAACCCTTGACCCTACACTCGTCAACTAGCACCACATCATCAACAAAAAGCATACACCAAGGCACATCCCCTTGTATGTCTCTTGTGCCCTCATCCATCACCAAAGTAAAAAGATAAGGGCTCAATGCGGACCACGATGTAGTCCTATCTTAATTGGAAAGTCATCGGTGTCGCCATCACATGTTCGGACACCCGTCACCACATCCATGTACATATCCTTGATGAGGGTAATGTACTTAGTTGGGACTTTGTGCTTTTCCAAGGCCCACCACATGACATTTCTCGGAACTTTGTCATACGCCTTCCCAAGGTCAATAAAGACCATGTGCAAGTCCTTCTACTCCCTGTATCTCTCCATCATTTGTCATATTAAGAAAATTGCCTCCATGGTTGACCGTCCAGGCATAAACCCAAACTGGTTTTGGGTTACAGTTTTCCCTCTTCTTAGGCGATGATCGATAACCCTCTCCCAAAGCTTCATCGTATGGCTCATCAACTTGATCCCATGATAGTTGGTACAACTTTGAACAGTGTTCTTGAAGATCGGTACTAATGTACTCCTCCATTCTTCAAGCATCTTGTTGGACCGAAAAAGAGGTTAAAATTCTTAGTAAACCATACTATCGCTCTATCTTCATATGTCAATGGGGACACGTACCAACAGGGCCCATTGCTTTACCTCCCTTCATCCTCTTCAAAGCCACACCCCAAAATTTATGTTTTGGGATGTGAATAGGAAACACTAAATAAAATAAAGGATTTCAATATTTGGATAGAATTTGTTAACATTAGTTTAAATCCTAGTGTATTTTATTAAAGAAAAATATGCTTTTTCAACATTAGTTTGTTGCTGGTGGTTTGTGATTTTGTGTACGCTAGGGTTTCAAAACACGTTAGACGTCATTCAATCCTTCCCGAGAATTTTCCTGACTTTTTTGGAATCTTTTCCTATTTATCCTACCGCTTTTTTATTTTGGAAGCTCTAAAATTTTAGTTTTCATAGGCTCCAAATATTTTATTTGGATTCGCCATAACTCAATATATCTTTAAGTATTTTTATATAATTTTTGGAGTCCTATAATTATGTTTCGGGGCTTTAAAACGATTTTAGTTTTTTTTGGAATTGTTTTTAAACTGAAATTGATTTTCTAAAAATCCTGAAATTAATAAAACACCTCAGTTTTCTCCGAGCTCGAAACCTAACACTATATATTCTGGTCGTGCACGCGTCGCCCGGTTCCAGATCGGAAAACCCCATCGCGAGCGGCCACTCGTATCTCTCGTAATCGATCGCCGAAGTTACATCTCGGCTAAGTTTCCGGCGACCTCTTCGGCGAGGGTTTCCGGCCGTCTTATCCGCCTCCAGCGAAACCTGTCACCATCGAAGGTTCGTATCGATCTTCTATACACTGTCATGTCCTTATTTACTTGAATCCATTATCTTTTGACCGGTTTCCATCCATTTCTTGTCTCCGACGAGGTTAATTACCCGGCAGTTCAGCATGGACGGTCACCGTCTTCGTCTCCGGCCGTCCCGATGCGTGCAGTACCGCCGCCTTACGGGCCCTACCAGCGCTCACGCCGCCGTCCTGCGTCCTCGTGCTTCCGTGCCGCGCCTTGACGCGCCTCGCTCGCATCGCAGGGGGCCGCCGGCGGCGGCGCCGGCCATGAAGGCCGTGCGGGGCTCGCCGGCCCTTGGATGCAGCCGGGCAGGCCATGTCCTGGCCCCGCAACCCCTCGTCCAGGCGCATCGCGCGGCGCCGCCGGGCTGGCCGGCCGGCCAAGCCGTCCCTTCCCAGCACGAGCAGCAGGATCGAATTCCTGCGTACGTAGTACTGAAGAAGAACAGCCGAAGGTAGAAGACGGCCCCTATTTACGAAATTGCCACCATGCAGTAATTTACAAATTGCTATCTATGTTTAAATCCCCGTCGTTTCGTCATTTTAAATCCGATTTGACTCATTCCAGTTGTGTTACTTTCATATCATCGCGTTCTACGCAGTGGTAGTAATGTTTATATATGTTGTATCTCAAATGTGAATTTATTAATTTAAATGCAACTTGGTTAGTGTTAATTAATAGCTTTTTAATTAAAAGCAACTTTCATATCGTGTCGAAGTAAGTTGTCTCTTATAAATGATGTTTGTCTCTTCATGAATTTAAGAAATAAACATTATTATTAGTTTGATTGATAATTATTTGTTGTTAACTTAAATAAAGGCAATTTAGATTATACATAGAGCTTCTATAGATGAATATGAATATGTTTTGTTCTAACACCCTTATCGTAATGACTTGCTTAGTTTTATCTTGAAACCATATCATGTTTAGTTGTTCTCACATGGTTTATGCTTCTGAGAATGCAACCTAAATGCTAGTTTGATTTATGTTTAATAAATGCCTTTTTAGTCTAAAACAATTTTAAGTTTAACCTTCGGCCCTTTATAATAAAATGTTAACTTGATAAATAAATGCCCTTTCTTTCCGACCTGCTTAGTTTAATATAAAGCATTTATGTTTAGTGCCTCACATTTGTTTTATGCTTTTTAAATGTTTAAGTAACTTAGATAATATAACTGATTATATTTAGAATGTTGCTAAGGTTTAACCTTGCTTTATAATTCAATATTATCTCGCTAGTTTAACTTTATGTTGCTTTATGATGTCAATCATCCTGTTTGGGTTAACTAAGATCAATCATGCATATAGCTTATCTCTATGTTATGCTGTAAGTCTTGATAGTTGTGTTCTCTTTAACGATAACTCTATTGTTTCGTTGTTCTTGCGCTCTTGTATCCGCAGCATCGAGTATCGTCATTTGTCTAATATCTTTCTTTAGTGTCTCTTTTGATTGGTGTATTGTTCTTAGTCTTCTTTGTATGTTTGTGTTGTTTGGTCGTCGTGAGTAGACGAAGAGCAGCATGTTGCCACCGAAGACCGGCCAGGAGCTGATGACCGACAAGTGTAAAAGAAACCAAAGACTTATGAGCAGCTAGACTTTGAATTTAAGGTAAGTGCAGACATCATTTGATCATCTTGTACCTATGAAATGTTACATAATGCTTGCATGTGTCTAAATTGCCAAAACATAGGATCAACTAGCCACTTTTACCAAATATCCTATGGGTGTTTCTGTAGATAGGTTGTAGATGCTAGCGCTCCACTTACCTACTCACTATTGATAACGATGATGATCTTGATTCTTAATTAAAATAAATGCTTTTGTTTATGGCTACAACCATGGAGATGTTGGCGGTGCAGTTATTGCATCGCACTTGTTGTAAGCGGGGAGATGCGGGTGCTGGCGGTTGCCCATGATGACGGGCACCCGTATCTGCTCCTTAAGGACCCTCTCATGGAGCGGCAACCTAGGAATTATCGTGCAACTCTAGGCTACATGGCTCTGGCTTAACTAAGTACGAGGACCTCCTCTATAGGCCATACCTTCACATGGGATGTGGCGTAAGGAAGTAGTTGTCGTAATGAACATTAAGTTGTCGACATTCAGGCGTTCCAATGATTTGCGTGTTCTAACAGATGTCGGGTGTGTCGGCCAAAACTTTTGAGGTATATCCTATTAATTGGAACCTGCAAAAGGTTTCGTAGTGAGACCCTGTCGGCTTTCCTTGGTAGAGGGCTAAGAGGTTGATCACCTCACGCAAAAGGGAATCACGACTTGGAGTGAAAGTGTACACCTCTGCAAAGAGTATAAACAGATATATCATCCATGCTCACAGTTCTGAGTGGCCCAGATCCTCACATGTCTGGTCACTTCTCACCTAAATCATGGAGTTGATGTCTAGGAGGTTGCTACCTCGTTTTATTATAGGATGGTGATCCTGTATCTTTTGTGAGATGGATATCTCATGTTATAATGTTGATATATGCTTATATCAATGTCTTTAAATGACTCTTAATTAATACTGCAACCTTAATTATGGGTTGGGATCTTTCAACCAAGATGATAGTTATAAGTTGTTAATTAAAATACACCTAAGATATTAAAATGCTAACGGAGTGTACCTTTAAGCCTTCGAATTTATTTTTTTCAAAATTATACGAACGAATGTACTCATAAATAACCAAGCTTGAGGCTAAATCTTCAGGAATGCCAACTTCCCATAACTTAATTTTTGGGTCCTCGACCATAATACTCCTAAAAGCCCTATCTGATCTTTTGCTGAGAACAGCATCCTTTAGCCATTTCATTCCAGACGTATCTATGGATATCTCCCCATCTGTCTTTTTAGAGTACAACTGAAAGAGATAATAATGTCAATGAATGGTGTTAAATAATTATTAACACCAAAATTGTTTTATTAGAATCTTAACTTATTGTTACTGGTTCTTAACAAAGTTTTTTTCCTTCCTTATTCCAAAGTAACTTCTATAGATCATTACTCCATCCGTTCCAAACAATGCTTGTTTTAGCCTCTTCTCCTACAGTCCAAATACTTGTTCTACAATGTTGAGGTAACTTGGCCTACCATTCCCAATCCTACCCCTCAATTCCTTTATTAACTAGTATATGGAAGAGAGTAAGTGTGTGCTTTTGACATAAAAATGCAGTAATGCACACTTTATGGAGGATTAAATATGGGTTGGATAGCCATTTTATTTACCTCAATTCTTCTGCCAGGCTAAATAACAACTAACATGTATTGTGAAACGTAGGAGAGGGAGAAGGTAGCTAGCTAAAGCTCGAATATAACTAATACTTTCAGTAAACTCATTATATACTCGTCGTACAAGTATCGAATGTTTTCATGGTAGAATTTTTTCATGATTTCATTTTAGCAAATCTGAAACATGCATTCGATCACAGTCAAGAAGGCTGCCATTCTCTTTTGTAGTGAGGTTAAGTTCTAGGGAAAAGGCTTAGCTGCATAGGTCATATTAGAGTGTAGAACACAATAAACCAGATATCCTCAAATAAGAGCAACATAGTTTTGTTTGATGAGTGATAACCCAACTAATTAGAAGTGTTACACATAATGGTTCATCAACAACATAGAGTGGTATAACTGGCATGGACAAAATAGAAACTTTGAGTGAATCATTTCCATGATTTTAACTAAGAACCTAGATCCAACAGATCAAAATGACTTATATCATCCAATATAGATATTGCAATATAGAAAAGATAATAACTTTCTTGCTTTGGATGACTTAAGACATTTCTGAAACTCTACTCGACACAAGTGAACTTGCAAGAACACTGAACTATGGATGCTGGAGGTAGTCATCAATTATCCTATTGACATCAACCATCCTCTTGTAAGCCTTTGTTCTGTCATCCTACTTCAAGCATGCAATCAACAAAATCATGTGTTTACATATGAGACACCAACATGGTTCAAATATGTACTGTATCATGTACATGAGTGTGCGGATGAGACCGCCACAACATGTCAGATCGGACGACTAATCGCGACTAATCGCGATTAGTCGTCCTTATTGTAACTGCGTACTCGATAAGGGTCCTCGATCAGGTTTTTCCGATCAGATCGATTAGTGGTCCGATCAGGACGACTAATCACGATAAGTCGTCCAATCAGCCCTGCTATCGATTAGTTGGACCAGAACCTGTATAAAAATTGGGAAACTCGGCCCAGCTGTAGCCGGCCCATTAGGGTTTGGGAGTGACCTAGTGAGTGATGAGTGAGGACTGAGGAGAGACTAGTGAGGACTGAGGTCTACAGCAGCCGACATTTTGCTCTCCCGCTCGACATTTTGCTCTCCCGCTCTGCTCGCAGCCGCCGCCGGCCGTCTCCTCCGCGTCTCCTCCGCGCACGTCCTCCGCGCGCGCCTCCTCCGTGTGTGCCTCCTCCGTCCGCTGCTCTGCAACTCGCCGGCGTCCGCAGCTCCGCCCGCGCCTCCTCCGTTCGCAGCTCCGTCCGCGGCTCCGTGTCTCAGTCCGGCGACTCCGGGCAAGATGAGCTCAGACTCTGAAGGTTAGTCTACATGCCTCTGCCTTTGCTGCTCTGCCTCTGTTCCTGGTGTTGTTTATCGACTTTTGCCTCCAAATGTGACACATCTGTGTCGTTGTGCTGCTCTGCTGCTTCACTGCTCCGATTTGTGACACATTTGTGTGGCTATGTTGCTCTACAGAGGCTCGACGCCGTGCAAATGTTGAGGTCTATTTACCTGAGAATGAAGCTGCAACTAAAACTGATGCTGTCTCAGAAGGGGTTCAGGGTAATTCTGCATCAGCTTCATCGGCTGCTCCAACTGAAACATCTGTGATAGCTGCAGCCATAGCAAAATTGCTCCTGAAGACAAGAAGAGGAAGGCAAAATCATCAGATCCTGGATGGAAGTATGGGTTTTGGCCAGATCCTAAGAAGAAAGAGTTCATCCAGTGCATTTTCTGCAAAAAGGTTGTCCCTTCAGGCATTAAAAGGTTTAAGCAACACCTTGCTGGGAACTACTCTGATGCTTTGGGATGTGGTGAAGTACCTATCATAGTGAAGCATGAGATGAATACTTACTTGGTCAAAAGGTCAAGGACTCAGAGTCAGAATCAACAGGTTCATGTGGAGACAGAAATAGAAGAAGAAGAAGAAGGAACAGAGCAAGGTGAAGATGCTGCTGCTGAAAATGAACCTGCTGCTGGGACAAAGTCAAAGCAAGTTCCAAGTTCTGGGACAAAAACAAAGCAAGCCAAGAAGATAGCTCAAGCATCAATCACAAATTTTATGGTTTTTGCTCCACCAAAACCTCAAACACAGAAGTATTCCAAGGCAGTGAATGCTTTGCTTTGCAAGAGTCCAGAAGAAGTGGTAGCAGAAAGGCACAAGTGCAAGATGTCACAACCTACTCTTGAGCACACCACGAATTGCAAGGAAGCAAAGCAAATTGTAGATGACCATGTGGCTGATTTTTTTTATGAGAATGGAATACCATTAAATGTTATTAATTCAAGAATTTGGGAAATTTTGCTTGAGTCCATTGGTCAATATGGTCCTAGGTATCGCTCACCTTCATACCATGAGATTAGGAATCCACTACTTGAGAGGGCAGTGCGCAGGATAGAAGAGCTAAGAAAGAAGCATGAGGAAGCTTGGAAGGAATATGGCTGCACAATCATGTCAGATGGATGGACTGACACTAGCCATCGTCATCTCATCAACTTTCTTGCCAATAGCCTAGCTGGTACATTCTTCTTAGGTTCAGTGGATGCTTCAAGTGAGGTAGCCAATGCTTCTATGTTAGCAGACCTGTTAGAGAAACAAATTGACAAGGTTGGGAAGGAGTATGTGGTGCAAATTGTCACAGATAATGGTTCAAATTTCAAGGCTGCTGGAAGAATCCTTATGGAGAGGATCCCCACTTTGTTTTGGACACCATGTGCTGCCCACTGTTTGGATTTGTTGATGGAGGACATTGGGAAGATACCTGTGTTTAGCTCTTGCATTAATTCAGCCAAGAAGGTGTCTAGGTTCATCTACAAACATGGGAGGGTTCTAGATCTTGTGCGAGACAAGATTGGTGGTGATCTTGTGAGGCCTGCTGTTACTCGTTTTGCTACTTCCTATCTCACATTAGCAAGCATGTATAAGAACAAAGCGGGTCTGAGAAGTATGTTTGTGAGTGAGGAATGGCAGTCCACAACTTGTCAAAAAGTATTGAAGGGCGAAGGACTGAGAACACAATCCTTTCTACACAATTTTGGAAAAATGTGGAGGATTGTATAAGAGCAACACAGCCCCTTCTCATTGCTCTGAGGATAGTGGATGGTGATGAAACACCAGCACTTCCTGAGATTATGGCAGCAATGGATGTTGCAAAGAAGACCATCACTGAAACTTTGGCGAACAAACCAACATTACGTGATGAAGTACTGCGTCACTTTGATGAGAGATGGACAAACCAGATGGAGCAAAAACTATATGGAGCAACTCTCTTCTTGAATCCTGGAAAGTACTTTGCCATAAAGGAAAAGGATAGGAGACTAGCTTCAAAGCTAAGGCGCAGTTTAATGACATTGTTTGGAAGATGGTGCCTGATGAAAATGAAGTGAGGATAATAAGCAAACAAGCTGATGATTATGACAGGGCTGAGGGTGAATGTTTCTCAAAGAGATTAGCAATACTAGAGAGAAATAACAAAAATCCTGGTAAGTCTTGAGCAACTGAGCAGTCAACCCTTTTTTTTGAAAAAATAAGCTATAATTCTCTATGTGATCAGCTGCTGATTACATTATTGTTTTTGCTTGCAACAATTTTAGTTCTGTGGTGGGATGCTTTTGGTGGCCTTGCATTCGAGCTGCAGAGTTTGGCAAAACGGATTGTAAGTTTGTGCTGTTCGGCATCTGGCTGTGAGCGCAACTGGAGCGCATTTGCACATGTAAGTGGCTCAGTGCAACTATGGCTGCAAGTGCATACTAATGCATTCTTATATTTTGCTCCAATTGTCTCTTATTCTATGGAGTATGGGTGCAGGTGCACACTAAAAAGAGGAACCGTCTAGAGCACGCAAGGTTGAACAAGCTGGTCTGTGTTAGCTACAACCATAGGATGACATTTAGGTTTCAGAAAATTCGTGAGCTTGGTTCTAAAGGCAAGAGATCCAACCCATTGCTGCTGGAAGAGTTTCAGTGGGAAAATGAGTGGGTAGACATCAACTATGAACCAGTTCAAGCATCTATTGCCAATGATGAAGCACTCTGGGACAATGTTGATGACATTGTTGGTGCAACCGATCAGCTTAGAGGTCGGAATATGCCTAGGGAAGCTGTTGTTCGTGCGAGGGATAATGTCGCCCGCACATATGAGAGAACAAAGAGAAGGAGGATCAGATCAGATGCACCAGCAGCAGCAGCAACTGAAAGCAGTGCTCATGATGATGAGGAAGACAGAGGTGCAGCAGAAGAGGCGCAAGGTGCAAGTGGAGCAGGAACAGATGAAGAAATGGAGGACCAGGGAGCGGAGGAAGACTCAACAAATGATGGAAATCAAGAATTCCAAGTGGATGCAGATTTAATCTAGATGGCTGAATCACTGGTTCTATGGATCAGTGGAAGTGGACTGGATGTTTAGAACTATTCCCATTTCAGATTTGAGAACTTGTTTAATTTGTGTTATGGAATATGTACTGTACTCCTGTGTGCTGGACTTCGTTCCTATTTGCTAAATTTGTGTACTTGGTTAAGTTGTATTGCCTTGCTCTCCTTGTCTACTTGCTCTCTATCATTCTCTACTATCTAGTATCTACTACTCTTGGTTTTGTGCTATTTTGCTTGTTCAACTGAGAACTAACTGTTCTGTCTTTATAATTTCAGAATCAGCCACAAGTCAGCAGTCAGCATTCACCAACAGGCATCAGCAAGCAGCAGCTGCAGGTAAGTGGCCAAATCACCATGTTAATGGTCCATTATGGCCATGATTACATATATTTACATCATATATATATAGTATATACATGGTCGATCAGGTCATCTAGGCATAAGCATGACTAAATGTCCGATTAGCCGACTAGACCGATCAGCCTCGACTAATCGACCCTTATTGACGACTAATCACGATTAGTCGTCTGATCGAGGGTCATAAAACTAGGTTCGATAATACGATCTGAAAACAAAAGTATAAAGAAAAGAAATCAGTACTAGCTCTATTTGAAAACCAAAACAACAAGAAAAAGATTGTGCATAAGGGAGTGTGATGAAGAAATAATTTCACCATATTGCATAAATAACCCTAAGTTTGCTAATCTTTTTTGTCAAACATGCACAAGAACTGCATGCTATTTCAAAACAGGAGGGCAAATAAGGTTAGAAAGGTGGATCATCCTCCTTGGAAACAAAAAATAGAAGAGATGAGGAGAGAAAGAAAGTCAAACACGCCATGCAACAAAGGTCATACTGCAGGCTATAGATTAACGTGTACAAAAAATGAACTCCGTGGTCCATGCAATCTGGCAATGCCATGGAATGGAGAAAATTAAAATCTTGATATTATGGAGTGAAGCGGACTTAATCGATGACAAATCAGGTAAGAAAGTTCTCCAAAGATATACAATGGACTTGCTATTAGCTAAATTACTTTCCATAAAAATAGTGAAAGATTAAAAAATACTCTAATCTAAATAGAAGACTAGCATTCAATAGGGTTAACTAAACGAACGAGAAGGTTATTAATCATGAATAGTAGGGAAAAAGAAAACGAATGGGTAAAACATTTATAAAAAAAGTACTTACAAATGTTAGACGTCCATCCGAAAGCCCATATCCGACTTCTACAACACGATGGCAATTAGGAGTTAGTTGTAAACATGATAGAAACAATAGCTCCGCCTTGAAATAAATTGTTTGATAAGTTCAGGGTCACTTTTTCTTCAACATGTGGAAGACCCGCAAATATGACAAATAAAACAAGGACATGTCTTCTTGTTTGAAAAAAATGATAAGGAGCATATTACCCTTGTTTGGTAATCACAATTATATTTTTGTGTATGTTATGAATAATCAAAAATAAAAACTGAATAACAAATACTCCAAACAAGTAAGAGTAAACCCCAAATCCCCTTTTTGTATCCTACCATTATACATTTAAAATCATCACCACTTTCGCCACTATTACCTCGAGCCAAACTAGCGGTGACCCAATTAAAAATAATAGAAAAACAGTCTTTCCTTAGAAGGGAGGGGGTGCTACGAATTACTTGGTAGGGCGACAATATTATCTTGGTCATATTTGTTGGACTTGCTTATTCTCGGAAGGTACAAAATCCCAATAATCCGGGAAGGCCTTCAAGCAAACCTTTACCCCTTGATCTATTAGACACTCTTTCAGCAACTTTTGCAACAATCAAAACCGTTTCCGTCACGCTAGGGCTTATGTTGCAGTTTACTTTGGATAATAACACTCTTGGACTTGACAACGTCTTAAAGATTATGCTAGGGTAAAGTTTAGAGCCATCCTTCTGTCCAGCAAAAACACAGGATTTAATACAAGGTGGAAGAAATATGCACTGATATAACTAAAGATGCACTTACCGAGCAATACTTGCACGTTGATGTCTCTCGAACTGTTTCTCTCCAAAATCTCTCCAATAAAGAAAATAGTGATTTATAAGAGAAAGGCATAGTTTTTTCCTAATAGTGGGTCATTTCCTTGTTGGGTCATTTTGGATGTGTGTGTAAACATTAGTGCCATAACAAGAGCACCTCTACTAGTTTTAGGAATTGATAAAACCATGATAAGAAAATACAATAGGCATAATACCATATATAAACAGTAGTTTGTCCCTACTTTCCCTAAAAGGAGCAACCCTTGAAATACCAGAAGCAGGGTTACACAAGAGCAAACATAAAAAATGAAGAAAAATAGGTACCCTACTATGCCACATACAAAAGAGGCCTATTTAAGAAGATCATTTAACACAAACATATCCTGCCCAAACATGAAGAGCAACCTATAGAACTAAACACACCATCAGCTCCCAAAACATAAGTAAACCGAGCTAGGACATTACGTTAGCCATGTGCCTCCATATGTTAAAAACAAAATAGAACATCTTGGGTAAATCACTTATAAGCAATTGAACAACATCAATTAGTCCATAAGTGGAACTAGGCAATTGTACAAATACAAATTTATCATGCATGAGAGTTCTATTTAAAAAAAATAGCTAGAGAGTCATGTGTTAGTGACACCAAACTTGGACCATCTTGCATATTCAACAACTGGTGGTGTAAGCTCAGAAGCTCTCCAAGCCAAATTCTTGACCGTACACACCGTGGGATATATCCATGCAAACAATCACCATCAAAATCTCCCTGAAAAGGTGTACAACATAGTGGATTGATTGATACGATAGCATGAATCGGTTATATATCCACTTGCCCATCAACCTACCGGGGCGACGGGTTTATCTACCAGATCATCAACACTCTCATAAGAGAACTGCACTATTTGCTGCCCATAAGAACTTCTAACAGTTCCATCATAAGCCACATGTATATCTCTCAAATGATACATTAGTTTTCTTGTCAATGTCCCTAGCACATCAGCATTTTCGCTAAAGAACTTTGCCCCGGATATAGCATGCAAAAGAAATTCTAATGGCTTTAAACCCTCAACGAAGGAACTCCCGATCACAAACATAAAGGATTTGACCTCCCACACGTACATTAGTGCCCTCGACTTCATAGTTCAATGATTTCGCCTATTCCAGCTAATACATGAGAGCTAGGAAGGAATTCGAAGGGAAATTTGGTTGCTGGTAGTTGAAGACCAATACATGCAGTTTGTTGAGCATATTTCAACATGCTACCCTTGCTTCCTGCATTAATCATCACCATCATTGAATTATCATTACTAACATGATGTTGCACCATTTTTAATAGATCATTGAAGACATGTTTAAATGCCATGATTCAAGATCTAATAACTAACAATTGCTCAAGATACAATCAGATTGTTTGTAAGTTACATCTTTAGCTTCATCGTGACACTTTAGAACTGGCATGTTAGTTGGATCTAGCAATATTTGCTTGATTCGGAAAGCTTCTTGACTTCATTCGGTGCTAACTTAACTCCCTCAATTAGTTTTTGCCTTGAGTAATGGTATGAGAACATGTAGAGATGCGAAAGAGAGACACTTAAGGCCCTCATGGTTAAGATCGAACTCACATAATACTTCTTGTGAGAAGAAAGGAACTAAAGTGCATCACAACCTGCATTGTTTGAACATGACAGAGAGAAAAGACCGATGTGTTATGTTGCGGCCAAGAAGACCCCGGTGAGCGTAAGCACTTCACCGTTTAAAATGTTTTTCAGATGAACAAGTAGAGCTCTTCACAAAATGGCCACATAATCTAAAAGTGATTCTATCACTAAATTATGGAATCAATGAACTTTGGCAAAGATAAAACATGTAGTGCTTAATGAGGATAAAAATAGGTCAGTAAGGAAGGTACAAACCTTCATATTTATGCCTTCCTTGACCGAGATAGCCGCGTACATATTTGGTTTAGAAAGTGAACAACGTCATCGATAAAATATGGGTTGTGCTTGTTGCTGCCGGTTTAGTCACACCAAAATGCCCTAAAAATTTGGAGAAATTGATTCTCTTCACACAAAATTCACACAAATCACATGCTTCAAAGTGGCATGCTTAATAACGTTTTTTAGGCAAGTGTGCTTAATAGTACTCACCATCACAGTCGCATCGACTTTTTGATCCACAGGTCTCACACTATGGCGAACTATTTGGCAGTCCTAACTTGGGACTTGTGATATCACTCACTTCAATTACACTCATGCAGCTCAATTTTTCCTGAAATGGTTCAATAATTGCATAAAATTATCTCTCACAACACAATGCAATGAACAAAAAATAATCAAATTACTTTATGTGCTGAAATGGTGACCAGAAGCATATAGAGTATAATAAGTTGTAGAAACTTGCTTTTCTAGAAAAGACAAAGTGAAGTACAGAAGTGTAATGATGCCCAACACTTTAATTTAGGGAGAAAAAGTAAAAGTTATGCAAAATAACAAAACATACCATATCTCGTATTAAAGTTTCTACAACTTATTATACTCGCTATTATACTTCTGGTCATCATTTCAGCACATAAAGTAATTTGATTATTTTATGTTCATTGCATTGTGTTGTGAGAGATAATTTTATGCAATTATTTTACCATATTAGGAAAAATTGAGCTGCATGAGTGTAATTGAAGTGAGTGATATCACAAGTCCCAAGTTAGGATCGCCAAATAGTTCACCACAAAGCAGAGACTCCGTGGATCAAAAAGTCGATGCGACTGTGATGGTGAGTACTATTAAGCACACTTGCCTAAAAACGTTATTAAGCATGCCACTTTGAAGCATGTGATTTGTGTGAATTTTGTGCGAAGAGAATCAATTTCTCCAAGTTTTTAGGGCATTTTTGGTGTGACTAAATCGGCAGTAACAAAGGCACAACCCATATTTTATCGATGACGTTGTTCACATTCTAAACCAAATATGTCCCGGCTGTCTCACTCAAGGGAAGGCATAAATACGAAGGTTTGTACCTTCCTCATCGACCCATTTTTATCCTCATTAAGCACTACATGTTTTATCTTTGCCAAAGATCATTGATTCCATAATTTAGTGATAGAATCACTTTCGCATTATGTGGCCATTTTGTGAAGAGCTCTCCTTGTTCATCCAAAAAACATTTTAAACGGTGAAGTGCTTACTCCGCTCACCGGGGTCTTCTGGCCGCAACATAACACATCCGGGGTCTTTCTCCGTCATGTTCAAATAGTCTGGTTGTGATGCACTTTAGTTCCTTTCTTCTGCACAAGAAGTATTATGTGAGTTCGATCTTAACCATGAGGGCCTTAAGTGTCTCTCTTTCAGATCTCTACATGTTCTCAGACCATTACTCAAGGCAAAAACTAATTGAGGGAGTTAAGTTAGCACTGGATGAAGGTGAAGAAGCTTTCCAAATCAAGCAAATATTGCTAGATCCAACTAACATACCAGTTCTAAAGTGTCACGATGAAGCTGAAGATGTAACTTACAAACAATCTGAGCAATCTGTTAGTTATCAGATCTTCAATCATGGCATATTTAAAGTTGTCTTCAATGATCTATTAAAAATGGTGCAACATCATGTTAGTAATGATAATTCAATGATGGTGATGATTAATGCAGGAAGCAAGGGTAGCATGTTGAAATATGCTCAACAAACTGCATGTATTGGTCTTCAACTACCAGCAACCAAATTTCCCTTCAGAATTCCTTCCTAGCTCTCATGTATTAGCCGGAATAGGCAGAAATCATTGAACTATGAAGCCGAGGGCACTAATGTACGTGTGGGAGGTCAAATCCTTTATGCCGTGATCGTGGAGTTCCTTCGTTGAGGGTTTAAAGCCATTAGAATGTCTTTTGCATGCTATATCCGGCAGGCAATGTTCTTAACGAAAATGCTGATGTGCTAGGGACATTGACAAGAAAAAACTAATGTATCATTTGAGAGATATACATGTGGCTTATGATGGAACCGTTAGAAGTTCTTATGGGCAAAGAATAGTGTAGCTTCTCTTATGAGAGTGTTGATGATCTCGGTAGATAAACCTGTCGCCCGGTAGGTTGATGGGCAAGTGGATATATAACCGATTCATGCTATCGTATCAATCAATCCACTATGTTGTACACCTTTTCAAGGGAGATTTTGATGGTGATTGTTTGCATGGATATATCCCACAAGGTGTACGGTCAAGAATTTGGCTTGAGAGCTTCGAGCTACACCACCTGTTGAATATGCAAGATGGTCCAAGTTTGGTGTCACTAACACATGACTCTCTAGCTATTTTTTTTAAATAGAACTCTCATGCATGATAAATTTGTATTTGTACAATTGCCTAGTTCCACTTATGGACTAATTGATGTTGTTCAATTGCTTATAAGTGATTTACCCAAGATGTTCTATTTTGTTTTTAACATATGGAAGCACATGGCTAACAGTAATGTCCTAGCTCGCCTTTACTTATGTTTTGGGAGATGATGGTGTGTTTAGTTCTATAGGTTGCTCTTCATGTTTGGGCAGGATATGTTTGTGTTAAATGATCTTCTTAAATAGACCTCTTTGTATGTGGCATAGTAGGGTACCTATTTTTCTTCATTTTTTATGTTTGCTCTTGTGTAACCCTCGCTCGGTATTTCAAGGGTTGCTCCTTTCAGGGAAAGTAGGGACAAACTAATGTTTATATATGGTATTATGCCTATTGTATTTTCTTATCATGGTTTTATCAATTCCTAAAACTAGTAGAGGAGCTCTTGTTATGGCACTAATGTTTACACACACATCCAAAATGACCCAACAAGGAAATGACCCACTATTAGGAAAAAACTATGCCTTTCTATTATAAATCACTATTTTCTTTATTGGAGAGATTTTGGAGAGAAACAGTTTGAGAGACATCAACATGCAAGTATTGCTCGGTAAGTGCATCTTTAGTTATATCGCGTGCAGATATTTCTTCCACCTTGTATTAAATCTTGTGTTTTTGCCGTGACGTATGGATGGCTCTAAACTTTACCCTAGCATAATCA